>WURV02163218.1:0-94633 GCA_011762755.2 Epimenia babai
GTGATAGCTTTGCTCATGACCGGCTCCTGTCGTGTGCGGCTCTGGCCCTTGGGGGCTAACCCGCGGTTTGAGGTTTTGAGAACCCCAGTTTGACGACTGCGGGCCGGTCACTCCATATGGTCTAGAGCGGTGATTGGTTTGATTGCGCGGCCCGATGCGCATCTGGGCGGCTTCGTGGCAAGGCGAGAGGCCGAAGCTGCATCGGGCGTGCTACGAGTGCCGAACAACGCGGTCATGACGTCGCCCAGACGCACCTCGACCCGCGCAATCAAACCGGTCAGCGCTCTAGAGTCCTGAGTCAGCCGAGTCCGCCACCGCCATCGACATCGATCGTGCGTCCGCAAAAGTAGTCACACTCGATCACAAATCGCACCGCCCGCCAGATGTCCTCGGGCTCCCCGATCCGCCCGAGCGGGATCCCGGCGACCAAGGCATCGCGCGCTTTTTGGTTCATGCCCTGGGTCATCGGCGTCTCCACCATGCCCGGCGCCACCGCGCCCACTCGGATGCCATAGCGCGCAAGCTCGCGGCCCCAGGTCACCGTGTTTGCAGCGAGTGCCGCCTTGGCCGCCACATAGTTCGACTGCCCGCGATTGCCATGCCGCGCAATGCTGGAGATGTTGACGATGACCCCGGGTCGCAGGTCGTGCTCCAACATCGTGCGTCCCACCGCTCGGGTCATGAACGCGGGCCCATCGAGGTTCACGCCGAGCACCTGACGCCACTGCTCGGTGGGCAGCGTCTCCACCTGGCCCGTCTTGCGGCTGCGCTTGACGAGCAGGCCGTCGCGCAAGATCCCCGCGTTGTTGATCAGGCCGTTGAGTCCACCCAGTTGCTCATGGGCCCATGTCACAAACGCATCGCAATCGGCATCGTCGCTGACATCGAGCCTTCGCCGCTCGATCCCCTCGGGCAATGACGCGAGCCCGGCTTCATCGACATCCCCCACGGCCACGCGAGCCCCCGCCGCCAGAAGCTGCGTTGCGAAGTGGGCACCCATGCCTCGGGCGCCGCCCGTGACGATGATCTTGAGGTCCGCCAGTTCCATGCGACGCGCAGGCTAACAGGCTCGGCGCTCCGCCTCAGCGCTCTGACCCGAGAAATCGAGACGTCGCGTCGCGGTCAGGCCTTCGTGCCCGAAGAGACCGAACCCCGCAGCGCCGCGAGCATCTCCTCGGGCGACTCCGCCTCGCGAAGCTTCTCGAGGATGTCGCCGTCCATCACGGTGGTCGCGATGGCGGCCAAAAGCTGCAGGTGCGAAGCGCGATCGGAGGCCGGCCCCAGCAGACAGAAGCACACGTCGACCTGACCATCGGCGCCCTCGCCATACTCGAGGGGCGAGGCGAGGGTGACCACGCCCAAGATCGTGCGAGGCACCCCGGCCACCGTGGCGTGCGGGATGGCCAGGCCGTGACCCATGGCCGTCGACTGCAAGGCCTCGCGCTCGCGCAGCTCCTTCTCGACAGCGGCGGCGGACATGTGGGGTACGGCCCCGGCCATGAGCGCCGCGATCTCCGAGAACAGGTGGTCTTTCTTGACCACGGAGCGCCGAGCCGCCACGGCCTCGAGCGCGAGATGATCGAGCAGGACCGAGCCAGTCTGGCCACTCTGAGCCATTCGCAGCGCGCGGTGGACCTCCGCGCGCGGGGTCTTGAGCCGCAGCACCGCACAGTGGGCGCGCTCCATGATGAGCTCCTCGCGAGCCGCAAAGAACATCGCGCGCAGGGGCTTCTCGGGCGGTGCACCGATCACCACCAGGTCGAAGCGGGCGGTCGCCTGGACCAAGTCGGCCACGTCGTCGCTGCCGTCGAGGACCTCGAGGCTGGTGTCGCTGCTGCACAGGGCCCGCATCTGCTCGGCGTAGGCGGCCGCGGCCTCCTCGTCACCGCCGTGTCGGGCCTGGTGATTGACGAAGGTGACGTCAGAGCGGAACAGCGAGGCCAGGTCATCGGCGGTGTGGGCCACCAGCGCATCGTGAGGACCCGGCTCGGCCACCACCATCAGACGACGATAGGTTCGGATCCCCGCGTCGCGAAACACCGCGAGGTTGCACGGCAGGTGGCTGCGTAGCCACTCCATGGGGTCGCGAACGATCCGCCCGCGCAAGTGCAGCTCCCGCCACGCCATCACCACCCAGCGCGAGTCGAGGTGGTTTGCGCGCTCGTAGAGGGTCCGCCGCACGTCGCGGGTGACGACCACATCCACTTGCACCGCGACCCCGCGATCCTCGGCCAGAGCCAGCACGCGGCGCTCGAGCGACACCATGCGATCGTCGGGCTCGAGCATGGTCGACAGGTCGGTCTGCTCGGGGACCTCGCGCAGGACCACGACGTCGACGTGGCCCCCCAGTCCCGCCAGGGTCATGCCGATCTGCACCAGCGCCTCGGCCGACGGCTCGTTGCCGAACAGGGCGACGATCGTGCGTCCCTCGGACAGCGTCTGGTAGACCCCCGTGCGGTTGGGGTCGCGCACCAGGTCCTCGCGCCGCAGGATCTGCCGCAGAATACCCAGATGGCTCGATCGCCGCCGCCCATAGAAGGCGTACAGGGCCAGACCCAAGGCGGAGATCACCGCCAGCCCGACCAGGGCGATGGAGCCCATCGCGACCAGGATGAGAAGGCCCGTAACGATGCCGACGATCTGTAGCCCTGGGTAGAGCGGAGATCGGAACCGCGGCTTGTACCACTGGGTCTTGCTCTCGCGAAACAACACCAAGGAGACCTGCGCCGCGATGAAGGCCGCGATCATGAAGGCGCTGGCCAGCTTGGCGATCTTCACCACATCGAAGCTCAGCACGATGACGGCCATGCTCGCGCCCGTGAGCAAGATGGCCCAGTGCGGGGTCGTGTAGCGGCGGTGGATCCGATGCAGCAGCTCAGGTGCGAGACGGTCGCGGGCCATCGCAAACGGAAAGCGCGAGGCGGCGAGCAGGCCTGCGTTGGCCATCGAGAGCAGCGCGGCCAGCGTGGTGCCGACCACCAGCGGCACGCCCACGGGGCCGATGATCTCGCCCGCGAGCGAGGCGATGGGCGTGGTGTCGTCGATGAGCTCCGAGGGATCGAAGATGCCCGCCAGGACCCAGGCCACCAGCGTGTAGACGGCCGCGATGACCGACAGCGAGATGACGATGCCCAGGGGGATGTTGCGGGCCTCGTCGCGAACCTCCTCGGCGATGGCCGCGATCTTGGTGACCCCCGCGTAAGAGATGAACACCAGGCCCACCGCCGACATCAGGCCCAAGAAGCCGCCCGCCAGCCACGGAGGGGAGTCTTCTTTCATGTGCAGCAGATGGAGGGTCTCGATCTGCGGAGCGCCGATGACCACCAGCGACGCCAGCACGACGAGGCACGCGCCGACGACCACCGTCTGCACCTTGCCAACCTTGCGCACGCCCACGATGTTGAGGGTGATTACCGCGGCCAGCAGGATCATCGCGACGGGCTCGGTCGGGAAGTCGACCACGAGTGCCAGGTACGCGCCCATCACCCCCAGCGCGAACGCACTCTTGAGCAGCAGCGACAGCCACAGGCCCAGGCCCGCGATGGTGCCCGCCATGGGGCCCATGGAGCGCTCGATGAACAGATAGCTGCCGCCCGCGGAAGGGATGGCGGTGGACAGCTCGGCCTTGGTCAGAGCGGCGGGGATGACCAGCAGGGCGGCGAGCAAATAGGCCAGCCACAGGGATGCGCCCGTCATGCCTGCGGCGACCGCTGGCAACAAGAAGATCTCTCCGCCGAGCATTGCGCCCACGGAGATGGCCACCACGCTGAGCAGCCCCAGGGATCGCTCGAGCTCCTTCATCGAAGCGTCGGCTCAGATCGAGGGGCGGACGCGAGGGCTCTCAACATGGCGTGGATGGTAGCGAAACAAACGGGCGCAGGGCGGGCCTGGGCGGAAAAGCGGCCCGGCCTCACGGACGCCCCGCGTGGGGTGGCGGTCGAGTTTGCCATCATGGGCTCTTCGAGGATGACGCGTAGCCGTTCTTGTTGAGCCACTCTCGGTACACGTCGCGCGCCTCGGGGTCGAAGCGTGCCGTGAGCAGCCGTGCTTGACGAATTCGATCGAAGCGAAACAACCGCGTCTCGCCGAGAGACCGATCGATCGTGAGCAAGTACCAAGCGGGGAGCTCCACGAGCAAACCGTGAATCTCCGCAATCCGTCGGGTTTGGCGGCCCTGACGATCGGTGTATGAAAAACCCAAGCACCGACCCTGCGCGAAGGCCTGCTCGACCAGACGAGGAAGGTCTGCGTGCGTCGGCCTCAGGCTCTGTGTGACCGCTCGGGACGCGGGTCCACCCACGACGACGCGCTTCAGCATGCGGCGGAGCGAGCTTCTCCGCTCGTGCGGTAGCGTCGCCAGGAGCTTGTTGAGCGCCGACCGTGCGCTCGCCCCCCAAAGGACAGACGTGACGCTCGCGCTCAACCGGGCCGCGATCCAAAGCCCGATAATCTCATCGAAAGAGAACTTGACCGCCATCAGGCCGCTCTCTCGGTCGAGTCGCACGCCACCGCCAGGACCCGTATCGGCCTCGATCCGCCAGCCCTGCTCGCGCAGCGTGGAGAGATCGCGAAAGACCGTTCTGCGGCTGACCTCGAGGTCTTGGGCGAGCGACGCCACCGTGGTCTCCTGCCGCGCCTTGAGCAACGCGGAGAGTTCGAGCAACCGATCCGCACGAGACATTGGTGACAAAATATGACACCGATTCAGAATACACAAGAGTCGTGAACGAACAACGAGCTCACCTGCACCACCGTCCCTCCATCCTCGCGGAGCGCGTGTAAGCGCCCTCCGAAATGAAACGGAACGCATCGCCTGATCGCGCCGAAACGACAGAGACCAGCTGCAATGTTCAATCCCATCGACTTTCCCAAGCCCACCCAGATTTCAGTCAACGGCATAAACCTCGAGGTCTTCGAGGCAGGCCGACACAATGCAGGAAAACCCATTGTGCTGTGCCACGGCTGGCCAGAGCATGCCTTCTCCTGGCGTCATCAGGTGCCCGCCCTCGTCGCCGCGGGCTACCATGTCATCGTCCCCAATCAGCGAGGATACGGAAATTCATCCCGCCCGACCGAGGTGACGGACTACGACATCGAGCACCTGTCGGGTGACCTCATCGGACTTCTCGATCACTACGGGTACAAGGACGCGACGTTTGTCGGCCATGACTGGGGTGCGATGGTCGTCTGGGGATTGACCCTCTTGCACCCAACCCGTGTCAACAGAGTCATCAACCTGAGCTTGCCGTACCAAGAGCGCGGCGAGACCCCCTGGATCGAGCTCATGGAACAGCTCTTCGGCGGCGACTTCTATTTTGTCCACTTCAATCGACAGCCAGGTGTCGCCGACGCGGTGCTCGAAGAAAACACGTTCCAGTTCCTTCGCAACATCTACAGGAAGAACGAGCCCGCCAGCCCACCTCCGCCAGGTATGGCGATGATCAACCTCGCCAGGGCAACGACACCGCTCGGTGAGCCCATCATGAGCGACCGCGAGCTGGATGTCTTCGTCTCTGCGTTCAAGTCCACGGGGTTCACAGGCAGCATCAACTGGTACAGAAACCTCGACCGCAACTGGCACTTATTGGCGGACGCAAACCCGATCATCCAGCAGCCCACACTGATGATCTATGGCGACCGCGATCGAGTCGCGAAGTCCGAGACGCTAGCGGAGTTCGTGCCCAATGTAGAAGTGGTCAGCCTGGATTGCGGTCATTGGATCCAGCAGGAGAAGCCCGAAGAAACAAACCAGGCGATCTTGCAATGGCTACAGCAGCAGGAGGCCATCTAGAAGCGAACCGCGAGCGCCGTGCCCCAACGCCAAGCCGCTGAGATCGATCGGCGCGCCGCGATCTTCGATCTCAGGGGCTCTTCGGATCCGCCGCGCAGCGAAATCCGATGCCGTGATTGTGCGCCTCGGGGTCCATCGGAAAGCGCAGGGCCGGGTTGGCGAACATGGCGTAGGCGCTGTTGAACGCACCGCCGCGAATCACCTTGCCCTCGCCCGCCCGTGCATCCTCGGGGTGCCCCTCGAACAGCACAAAGTCCGAGTCGGTCCATTCGAATACGTTGCCGACCATGTCGCGCAGCCCGTGCTGCGTGCTGCCCTGCGGAAAGCTGCTCACAGGCGCGGTGCCAGGCCAGCCGTCGTCGGCCTCGGTCAGCTGCCCCTCGGGCGGCAGGCCATGCTCGACCCGCCACGCCTTGCATTCGGCATTGCACAGGTTGGCGTGCTCGCTGGTCGGCACATCGTCGCCCCACGGAAACACGCGACCATCGGAGCCGCGGGCGGCAAACTCCCACTCCGCCTCGGTCGGCAGCCGCATGCCGCGATACTTGCAGTAGTCGCGCGCCTGGGCCCAGGTGACACAGTTGGCGGGATGCTTGCCGTGATCCTCGGAGCGCTCGTTGCATAGCTCGCCCAAGATCTCCCGCGTCTTTTCCCAGTCGCTCTTCGACTGACCCCCCTGGGGCCACCACGAATCTTTGAACGGGCGGCGGCACTCGCCCTTGTCGGAGCAGGCGTGAAACTGCTCCATCGTGACCTCATCGACGGCCAGGCAGTAGCTCTCCACACGCACCTTATGCGTGGGCCGAGCCGTCTTGAGCGCGCCGACGTCTTCGTTGTCCGACCCCATGAAGAACGCACCGCCCTCCACATGAACCAAGCCCTCAGGGCACGGCTCGGGTGGGGCGGCCGCGACCACGGGCTCCTTGGTGGGCTTGGTGTCCGCCTTCGTGTCGCCCTTGGCGGGGGTGTCGGACTTGTCCGTCGCACCGTCCGCCGCGTCGGCGACTTCCGTCGTGTCGGTCCCGCGGGTCGCAAACCACAGACCTCCGCCGACCACCAACCCGAGGACAAGCGCGCCCACCCCGAGGGCCACAACGGGAGGCCCCGAGCGAGCGGGTGCGGGCATCGTTGCGGCCGTCCCCGAGGGCGGCGAGTACGAAGGCTGCGATGCCGAGGGGTACGAGGGGTTCGAGGGAGCATACGAGGGGTTCGATGGCGCATACGAAGGGCTCGATGGCGCGAACGATGGGCTCGATGCTCCGTAGCCCGCGGTGACGGCCGGACCACCTGCAATCGCCGCGATCGCGGCAAACATCTCTTGCGCCGACGACCAGCGCTGGTCGGCCTCCTTCGCCAGCGATCTCGCGATCAGTGCATCGACCCCCATCGGCAGCGCCACGGGAGCGACGGTGCTGGCCAGCGGCGCAGGAATGCTCAGGTGCTTGGTGAGGATCTCGAGCGGCGATGGAGCTTGGAACGGGAGCTGGCCCGTGACCATCTCAAACAGCATCACGCCCACCGCGTACAAGTCGGTACGGGCGTCGACCTCGGCGGCACGGGCCTGCTCGGGCGCCATGTACTCCGCCGTCCCCATGATCGTCCCCACCTTGGTCAGGCGCTGGCCGTTCTCGGGGCCCGTGACCTTCGCGATGCCAAAGTCGAGCACCTTGATGAAGTCGGGGTCGCCGTTCTTGGTAAAGCGCAGACAGTTCGCAGGCTTGATGTCGCGATGCACGATCCCGAGGGCGTGCGCGGCCGACAGTGCGCTGAGGAGCTGCCCCATGATGTGCTGCACCCGAGGCCACGGCAGCGGGCCCTCGCGACGCAGCGTGGCGGCCAGGTCTTCGCCCTGGAGGTATTCCATGACGAAGTACGCGCAGCCCTGCGGCGACTCTCCGAAGTCGGTGATGTCGACGACGTTGTCGTGGCGGATCTTCGACGCCGCCTTGGCCTCCTCGACAAAGCGGTCGTTCAGCGAGGGGTTGTTGCGATGCTCGTACGAGAGCACCTTCACCGCGACCTCTTTTTCGATCGTGCGGTGGATCCCCATGTAGACCTCGCCCATACCCCCCACGCCGAGCAAGCGCGTGAGCTCGTAGCGATCGAGGCCCGTAGTCAGCAATGCCTGCACGTGCTCACCCGTCGCGGGCGATCCATCGGCCGCGATGTTCGCGTTGGGCGTAGAAGGCGAGCCTGGTTGCCGATCCGACGTCACGAGAGCGAGAGTACGGCGAATCTAGGCCAGAGCACATCTCATAACCCCCGCTGGCCAGGGACGCCGTCAGCGGCGACCCTGGCAAAGCGCCAATTCGCAGGCGTACTGGGCGTACTTCAAGAATTGGCAACGCGGCCAGGGTCGTCGGGGGCGGTGTCCTTGGGCGGCGGAGGCTATGAGATGTGCTCTAAGGCCTACCCTCACCGCCTCGCCGCCCGCTCCGCCGTGGCGACCACCGTACGCAGCGGGCCCAGGTCGCTGGCACAATCAGGTTTCGTCGTTGCCGAGCCCGCCCGCAACCCGGGCCGCCTCTTGAATCGTACGAGCGAGTACGGAGCGGATCCGGCCATCTTCCATGGTCAGAAGCCCCGCGATCGTCGAGCCCGCGGGGGTCGTGACCTGGTCCTTGAGGGCGGCGGGATGAAATCCCGTGTCGAGCACCATTCTTGCGGAGCCTTGCAGCACCTGCGCGGCGATCTGGAGGGCGACGGCCCGCGGCAGCCCCATCATCACTCCACCGTCGGCGAGCGCCTCGAGCATCACGTAGGCGAACGCGGGGCCGCTGCCGTTGAGGCTGGTGACCGCATCCATGTGCTTGTCTTGCAGCTCCGCCACACGGCCGACGGACTCGAACACCCCTCGGGCGTAGGCCACCCGCTCGGGCGGAACGTCGGGAGCAGGGGCCAGCACGGTCATCCCTTCGCCGATCAGACACGGCGTGTTGGGCATGGCGCGAATGATCGAAGAATCGGGCAGCCAACGCTGGAGGGTCGCAACCCGAACGCCCGCCGCAATAGAGATCACCAGCCGACCCGCCAGCGCTTCGCGCATCGCGTCGTTGTCCAACACATCCACCATGCGCTGGGGCTTGAGCGCCACCAACACCGCCGAGGCCTTGGCGCAGGCCTCGTGATTGTTGGTGCTGACCTCGATCCCGTACTTCTCGCGTAGCCGCTCGGCTTTCTGCTCGCGAGGGGTCGTCGCCGAGACCTCGGTCGGCGCCATTCGACTCTCGCGCAAGAGTCCCCCCAAGATGGCCTCGCCCATCGTGCCGCAGCCCACGATGACCAAATGCTGCTCGGTGTCTGCCGCCATGAGGTGCGCTTACCACACGAAAAGCGGTCGAGGCTATCGCCTCGCTCGAAGCCGTAGGTTCACGGATCGACGGTCTCGCGTGCGCCCGCGGGGTGCGGAGCGGTCGGCTCTTCGTCACGGTCACCGCGGGCGGGTCGACGAGCGCGGCGCATCGATGGCGCATCGGCCTGTCGGGCATCAGGGGGCGTCGGGCGTTGCGGTGCACGGCCGCGTCGCATGCCCGCGTGGGTCGCCTCGGGAGGTGCGGGTCGCTGGGGCCTGCGGCCGCTTCGCAGCACCTGAGGAGTCGGGGTGGCGGTGGCTTCTTCGTGCGGGGCCGAGCCGGCCTCCGCGGCATGAACGGTCGGCACGGGCTCGCTTCCAGGGCGTCGGCCAGGCCGTCCTCCGCGTGACACGGGCGCATCGGGCTCGGTTTGATCTTCGGGTCCCGCGAGGCGATCGGGCAGCTCTCCCGCCGCCAGCTCAGGCACGAGCTCATGCGCCGCGGGCCGCTCCCATGCATCCCGGCCATCCCATGTGTCGGACCTGCGCCCGACGTGGCCGAGATCTTCGTCGCTCCGCCAACCGCCGCGATGACGCTCCATCGGCACATCGGGAAGTGGCCCGGGCCCACCCGACGAAAACGGCACGGCGTAGTCTGGCACCGCGCCCGGGCTCGCCGCGGTCTCTCGCCGACGACGCTCGAGATCTTCAACGGGGGCCCCACGCGCCTCGCCGAGCTCGTTGTCGGGCTCGGGCCAGTCGAACAGTGGACGTGCATCGTGCACGGGGTCGTCCAGCTCGTCGATCGGGCGCAGCGGGCTCGAACGAGCGGGCGGCCAGGCGCTGGGGGGTGCTGGCGTTTCCTCGGCTTGCGCAGACCAGCCATAGCGATCGCGCGCGTCGTCCTCCAGCGGAACCAGGTCGTCAAAGTCGGCGCCGATGAGCGCGTCCCGCAAGTCGTCGTGGCTGTACTCGGTGTGGCGCTCCGTCGAGCCCGACGGGCGCTGAAAGGGCGGGGGCTCAGGCAATGGAGCGGCGTGTGGCGGCTCGTCCGTCGGCGTCAGCGAGCGCAGCGTGGGCTCTTTGGGGGCTTCGTCGAAACTCCACGGCGGGTGTTCCACCTTCGGGATCGGCGGCTCCCCCGACGGTCCCATGTCGACGGTGATCTCGACCGGCTCCGCGGGGCTCTGCTCACTCGCATCGAGGTCCTGCGCATCGCCGCCCAGCGCCTGTTCGGCGAGCTCCTCGTCCCCCCGCTCGGAGTCGTCCAGGTCTTCACTTTCGTCATCGACCTCGTCGTCGACCTCTTCATCATCGGCCCGCGCGCTCCGAAGCTCCTCCGCCCACGGCGGCAGCCAGCCCCCGCGGATCCGCTCTTCAAGGGCCCCGCGTAGCGCCGCGACGCGACTGAAGTACGCCTTGCGCGGGAGCTTCTCGTTGAGGATGCAAAACTCCCCGCCTTGGAGATCGACGCACGCGAAGCACTGGACGCAGTCTTCGCAGTCGCTGCAGAGCGTGAGGTACGACGAGCCCTCGCAATCGGCCGACCATGCGCTGTGCGTGACCTTCTCGCAGCGCAGACAATCGAGGCAGTGCGTGCAGCCCTCGCAGCCCTCGCAGCGCTCGCAGTAGGTGCAATCGTCGCAGTCCACGCAGTCGATACAGAACCGACAGTGGGTGCACTCGACGCATCCCTCGCAACGGAAGTTGCCTTCGCCCGCAGGTCGCGGCGGTGGCGTCTGCGCGCGCGCATCGAGCAGGGCTCCGAGCGCTTCCAGAACTTCGTCGAGGGAGCTGCCCACCGCCCACCAGCCTGCCACGAAACCAGCCGCGCACGACAGTGGCTCCCCGCCGCCTCGTTGTGGGCCAGATCGCATGCTGGGATGCGTCTTGGGCCTACCCGAGCCCACACAGCGGTTCATCCCACAGCCCATCCCGATGGCGCCCGCAACGGTGTATGCTCCGCGCGCCAATGCGCCGCTGTGCCCCACTCTTGCTCGCGCTCGTTGCGCTTGCCGCCTGCCAGGCCAAGATCGGCGACGAGTGCAAGGTCAGCACCGATTGCAGTTTGCGGGGCGAGCGAATCTGCGATCTCTCGCACCGCGTCAACGCCCAAGGTGGCGTGCGGACCAGCGGACACGGCGAGTGCACCATCGACGGCTGCGGCCGAGGCACGTGCCCCAAAGAGGCGGCGTGCATCAAGGTCTACAGCACCGACTTCTTGACGATCGCCTGCGACCCCGAGCGTGAAGACCTCGCGACCCGCTGCGAAGAAGATAGCGCCGAGCTGTGCGAAGCCAACGGCTGCGTGCCCAGCAGTACCGACGCCAGCGGCTACACCTGCCCTCCGCGTAACGACTGCGGCGCCAACGAAGTCTGCTTGCCCGAGGGCCTGTGCGCCGATGAGATCACCGCGCGCACGAGCTGCCGTCGGAAGTGCACCACCGACCGCCAGTGCCGCAACGGCTACGAGTGTCGGCTGACGGGTGCGGGCGGTGTCTACCGAGCGCCCGACCTCGACGACTACGGCAATCCGAGCAACGTACGGATCTGCCGCCCCGCCGTCTGAAATAGCGCGCGCAAACCCTGGCGTGTCCGCGCGACACGCCTGTTATCGTCGCGGCAATGAAGGTCGCCGCGTTTCAATTCGACGTTCGTCTCGATGAACCCAGCACCAACCTCGCCACGGTTGAAGCGGGCTTGCGTGAGGCCGCCAGCGCGGGGGTGAAGCTCGTGGTGCTGCCCGAGATGTGGCCGACCTCGTTCGTCTCGGGGCAGGGTGATGCGCTGCGTGAACCGATCGAAGCGAGCGAGCGAGCGGTTGCGCGAGTCGTGGAGCTCAGCGGCGAGCTCGGCCTGGTCGTCTGCGGCACCGCGTTTGCCACTCCGCCGACCGCAGGCCCCCCGCTCAACCGCCTGCATATCTGCGACCGCGGCACGTCGCTCACCCACTACGACAAGGTCCACCTGTTCTCGCCTACCGCAGAGCACGAGACGTTCCGCGCGGGTGCACTCGCCCCCTCCACCGTGTCCATTGGCGAGACCTCGGTCGCGGGGATCATCTGCTACGACCTCCGCTTCGGCGACATCACCCGCATGGCCGCGCGCGGTGGCGCGGAGATCTTGGTCTGCCCCGCCCAGTGGCCATCACCGCGGGAGGCCCACTGGCGGGCGCTGGCCATCGGTCGCGCGGTCGAGAACCAGGGCTTCATGATCGCCTGCAACCGCTCGGGCAGCTCGCTCATCGGCAAGCAAAAGCAGTCCCTCGAGTTCCCGGGCAACTCGATCATCGTCGACCCCCATGGAACCGTGCTCGCCGAAGGACACGGCGAAGCGGGCCTTATCGTGGCCGAGCTCGATCTCAACGTCGCACGGGAGCTTCGCGGCAAGATCCCCATCGCGGCCGATCGCAAGCCCGACCTCTACGCGCAGTGGAACGGCGACGCCTCGTAGCCTCCGCGCCGTGGACCGATCGCGAACCCGCAGCCGAACACCGCGGGTGTACGCTGAGGTCGGCGCATGCTCGACTCCACGCGTAACCTCGCCACGCTACCGCTCGACGAGCAGCTCGAGGTTCTGACCTCGGCGCTCGGTCAGGGCGACGACCCCCGAGCGTTGCTCGATGCCTGCGCAACCGTTCGCGACCACGCCCCGCTCTCATGGCTCGCACGCCGCTTGCTCGAGCAGGGGTGGCTCGCGAGCCCCGACGAGCGCACGTGGCTCGCCGAGTTCCTGCTGGCCCAGCCCGAGACCGCGGTCGATCGCGTGCTCAAGTCGCTCATCGGCGATGGCACATTCAATGCGATCTCCGGCCCCCAGCTGCGCGACACATTGCTCGCGATGCTCCGCCGCGTCACCGTCGATCGCGTCTCGGTGATGTGCCTGGTCGACCGCGCGCTCAAGCACAACTTTGCCGACGACCGCGATGCCCATGTCGAAGCGGTAGCGCAAGGCTGCGGCGCCGCGCTGGCCGAGGGCAACACGGCCGAGGTCACCATCGACAAGCTCGCGCAGGTCTCCGCCCCAGGGATCGCCATGCTGCGGGAGCGAGCGGCCAGCCACAGCACGCAGACGGCCGAGTTTCTCGAACAAGCGCTCGATGCCCTGGCCCTGCGCACCTTGGAGGTCCTCGGCCAAGCGCCCAAGGCGGTGTCACAGGCCAACGCCGAGGAGCTGCTCTCAAAGCGTGTCTACACCGATCCCGGCCACTTCTTGGTGGAGCTTCTGCAGAACGCCGAGGACTCGGGCGCGGTCACCTTCCGCCTCGATTTTTCCCGCGATCGCATCGTGCTGTGGCACGACGGCACGCCGTTCGACACCCGCGATGTCGTGGGCGTGACCTCGATCGGGCAGACCACCAAGCGCAAGCAACAGATCGGCTTCTTCGGCGTCGGCTTCAAGTCCGTCTATGAGGTCACCGATCGTCCGCAGATCTACTCCGACCTCTACCGCTTCGAGATCGCCGACGTCTCGATCCCCAAGGCGCTCTCGGCCCGCCCCGACTCCGTGCCCGCCGACGGCACCGTGCTCGTGCTGCCCCTGCGCGACCCGAGCGATGCCGAGCGCTCCCCCGCCGCCCTCTTTGCCAAGGCCCGTGACCTCGACGCGATCGTGCTCTTTACGCTGCGGCGGATCGACGTCATCGAGCTATCGCTGCGCAACGCCGACGGCACCACCACGGTCCATGCCGTGCACGAGCTTCCGCCCGATGAGCGGGGCATCTCGCGGATTCGTCAGCAACCCGAGGGCTGGCTGCGCGGCTACGCGGTGCACGATGCCGAGCACGTCTATCACGGTGGAGGTCGTGCACCCGGCCGAGCCGATCGCACCCGCGTGATGGTCGGGCTTCGCGTCGACGAGCATGGCGTGCCGCGGGCGCTCGAGGACGATACGCCCACCATCTATAGCTACCTGCCCACCGAGGAGCACTCGGGCTTGCGGTTCTTTGTGCAGGGCCACTTCGATGTGCCCGTCGATCGCGAGCGGGTCACACAGGACTCGCGCTGGAACGAGTGGATCCTGAGCAAGGTCGCGCCTGGCCTGGCCGCGCTCGCCCAGTCGCTCACCGCCGATCTCTCCGCCGAGCAGCAACAAGCCGTCGCCCTCGGCCTGCTCAAGGTGCTCCCGCTCGCGGCCGAGCTCGGCTCCCCGATCTTCCGCCGCATCGTGCTCGGGCTGCGCTCGGCCTTCGCCGATATTCCGATCGTGCCAGGGGAAGACGGCGCCCTGCATCCGCCCGCACACACGGTGGTGGCCGATGAGGCCCTCGCCGCGCTATTTGAGGGAGAGCCGATCAACACCACCGATGGCACGCGGGCGCTGGCCCACCGCAGTCTCGACGAGCGCGCGATCGAGATGGTCAGCACGTTGGGCGCCAAGCCGCTCGTCGGCCGTAGCTTTATCGATCTGCTGGAGCGCGACCTGAGCGTGGTCGTCGATGGAGCCCGCAGCGAAGACCCGCAGGCACCGATCTTCGCCCGATCCCCCACGCCTGCCCGCCTGGCCGCCTGCTACGAAGTCCTCGACGAAGCGCTCACGGGGCGAGCTGCGGGCGGTCCACGACGTCCTGCCGATCCCCGCAACCTCGCCCGGCTTCGCGCCCTGCCGCTCGTGCTCTCCGACGCGGGCACGCTGCATCGAGCGACGCGCTCGATCGTGCGTGCCGAGCCTGCGCTGCGGGAGATCTATGCGGGCCTGCGTGCCTTCGTGCATCCCGAGCACGACGCGGCCGTCGACCCCGAAGATCCGAGCCGCGTCGCCGCGAGTGCGTTCGTCGATCGCCTCGGCGTCCGTCAGCTCCAGGTCCGCCAGCTCGTCGACGACCTCCAAGCCTCGCTGGGCGACGGCCCGCTCACCGCCCTCGATCCGCAGACCTTTCCAGGCAATCCGCAGCGCCTGCAGGCGGCGATGGTCCTGCTGGCCGATGCCCCCGTGCACATCCAGCGCCGCGCCGCCGCCCTCCCGCTGTTCGTCGCCCAAGATGGTCACTACTACCGAGCCGCGCAAGGGCCGACCGATCGCGGCGGTGTCCTGCTCGTCGAGACCAGCACGATCACCCCGCATCTGCTGGCGTACTACGGCGCCACCCGCCCCGTGTACGTCCCCGCCGAGGGGGCCGAGGTTGATCCCGGCCTCGCCGTGCTGCGCTCCGCTCGGATCGCCACGCTCTCGCTCGACACCTTGATCGCCGAGCTTCGTGAGCGCACCGAGCCTCTGGCGGCCGACGACTGGGACCGCCTGCACGCTCTGCTCGAAGCCGTGCGCGATGAGCTGCCCGCCCGTGCGCGTCGCTTGCTCGCAGAGCTTCCGATCTGGCCCGACACGCACGGCCGATGCCGTCCCCTGTCGGGCGAGGACGCGGTGCGGCTACCGATGTCCGAACAGATCGCCGCGCTCCTCCCCGACGTGCCGTTTGTGCACCCCGCCGTGCTCGCGCGAGGGCACACCGTCGATATGGGTGGCGAGACGATCGGCCTCGATGCCCTCGTCGACAGCTTCGACCCCGCTGCGGTCCCACCCCTTCGCATCGAGCCCACGCCACGCAGCGCCACCGCGGCGCTCGAGATCTTGTGCGCGCACAAGAACGCGATCCATCCCCGCTTGCGCGCCCGCCTGGGCACGGTGCCGATGTTCGTCGACGACACCGACACTCCGCGTGCCCTCGAGGCCCTGTCCTTGGCCGAAGACCCCGCGCTGCGGTCGGTGTATGGCAACTGGGCGCAGCGGCATTTCGTGGACCCACAGTCGCTGACACGCTCGGCGATCACCGAGCTCGAGCTCGATGCCCGGCTCGAGCGAGTCGACATCGCCACCCTCGCGGTGGACCTCGGGCGCCAGCACGACACGCTCAACGGCCAGGCCCTCGGCGGCTCTGGATTGCCGCTGGTGGTCGACGCCGAGCATCTGCGGCGGCTGCTGGGCTACTGCGCCCAACAAGCGACGGCGATGGCCCGCACGGTGGTCATGCGGCTCATTCACACCGCGATCTTTCCCGACACCCACGGGCGCCTCGGTCCTCTGGGCGAGGCCAGCCAAAAACGCGACAGCGGATGCGTGTACGCCTGCGAGCCGAGCCTGCGCAAACTATTCGAGGCCATGGGCACCCGCGTGCTCGCGCCGTGGGCCGAGCAGCTCGTCGCGCCGCTCCTCGAGACCGCGGGCCGCGAGCCCCTGGAGATCATCGCGCTCGTCGAGCAGCTCACCCCGCTCACCACCGTCGCACCCGCGCAGACCAAGGCCGCCGTGCAGTCGCGCGTGCATCTGGCCACGCTTCATGCCGCCTTGGTCGAGGCTGCTCCCACGCTTGCCCATCGCTTTGGAACCAAGCCCCGCGAAGGTGCGCCACCGAGCAGCCCTGCGCTCGGAAACCTGGCGATCTGGCCCACGCGAACGGGTGCGGTCATCACCGCCCATGAGGCGATCGACAGCGAAGCCCTCCGCGCATTGTTGCCGCCGCACTCGCCCGCCCGAGGCGGACTCGATGCGGTCACGCCCGACGACGACGCGGCCCCGCTGCTCCGTGCCCTCGCCCCGCTGGTGCTGCCCGCCTCACCGCAGGCGTTCGCGGCCCGCCTTGTGGAGCTCGGAGCCCGCGATGGCCAGCCGATGGCCGCCCAGCCGATGGCCTTGCGCGACCTCGGTCGCGTCGCCCAGCTCTTTGTCTTCATCGGCCCCGATCATTGTCCGCGTCCACTTGTCGCGGCCGACGGTCGCCTGCGCCTCTCACCGCTTCACCGCGCCGCCCCCGACACCATCGATCTGCTGCACGACACCCCGCTCGCGGCCAGCATCGTGCATCCGGCCGTCGCCGCGCAGCTTCCCACCACGTCCACGCTCGCAGCGATCGAGCCCGCCGCCGTCCTCGATGCATTGGTCGCGGGGCACGAACAACCAGGGCCGCTGGACGAGCATCCCGTGCTCGGCAACGACACGCGACGCCAGCGATTTTATGCGTGGGTCGTCGCGCATGAGTCCGCGCTATTCACCGACCCTGACGCCCGCGCCCGCCTCCGATCGCTCCCGCTGTGGCCCACCGATCGCGGCACCATCCGCCCCGCCGACCAGCTCGTCGTCGACCCCGATCTGCCCGCCCTCGATGTTGACTGGACCCCTCACCCCGAGCTGCCCGCCGAGCCCCTCAGCCTGCTCGTACGCCACCTCGGAATCGGCCGCCCTCCCGTCGAGGACCTCGTCGCCGATCATCTCGCGCCCGCCTACCGAGCCGCCGCCGCCCGTGGCGATGGCCCAGGTGCCGCGCGCCTCCTCGAATACCTCGCGCGTGCCGTCGCGACCTCATCGGCCGAGGAGATCCGCGGCTGGCTCTCCGTCGACGGCACCGTTCTTGTCGAGAGCGCCGACGAACGCTTCGTCCCTGCGCAGACCCTCCTGCTGCCCCCCGATGCCCTCGCCTCGGCCGTCGCCGCCGTGTTCGGCAGCAGCCACCCGCCTCCTCACTCGCGACTGCCCCGCAGCACCCACGCGCTGCTCCGCGCCGTTGGTGTTGGCGAGGTGCCCTCGCGGGAGTGGGTCGCCGAGGTCATGCGCAACGGCATCACCTCCACCGCCGCGGCGACGGGCCTCGCACTCTTGGTCGCCCACCTGCATCGTAGCGATCCGGCCGGGACGATCGCGGCCCTGCCCCTGCGCGACGCGGCATGGATCCTCGACGGGCAAGGTGTGATCCGCCGCCCGAGCGAGCTTTTCGCGTGGACAACCGACGTGCATGCCCTCGTGGGCGACTCGCCCGCGCTCTACCCCGCAACGGAGATCACCCGAGCGCTCGGCGAGCCGCTCCACGACGCGCTCGGCCTCCGTACGGTTCGCGATGTTCGATTGCCCGAGGTCGTCGCGCACATCGACGCCAGCGCCAACGCATCGCTGCCCCTACCGTTTCGTGTGTACCAGTGGCTCGAGCGCGGCCTCGCCGATGGCTGGCTCGACGGCGCGGCCCTGCACCAAGCGCTCGCCACCCGAAGGTGGGTCTGCACCGACGATGGCGAATACCACTCGCATGAACGTGTGCTGGGCGTGCGTGCGCTCGAGGATTTCGGCACGCGCCGCGGGTACTGGCAGCGTGGCGCCTCGCAGTGCCCCACGCTGTGTCGCGTGTTTGGGATCGCCGCCGCGGTGACCCCCGCGGTGCGCATGGCGTTCATCACCGAGGTCACGGACGACGCCAACGAGAAGGGCGATCGCACGCTGCTGGCGAGCGAGCCCGCCCTCCCCCGCATGCTCCTGCGCGCCTACGCGGACCTCGGCCGCCAGGAACAACCGCCGCTGCCTACCCATCTGCTCGCCCGTCAGTGCGGTGGGGATGGAGCGGGCGCTCTGCGACTCGTCGGTCGCGACGACCCCCTCTTACTTCGCAGCGACTCACCCGCCCTTGAGTCCCTGTTCGCCGACGCGGGTGTGTTCTACGTGGCCGCCCCCGGTCCGCGCGACGACCGAGCCGACATCGATACCTACTACGAGCACGCTCAGGTTGCCCGCTTGCGCGAGACCTACGAGGTGCGGGTCGCCGACGCAGGGCACGACGAGACCGCCCGCCACGCCAGCGGCATTGCGACCCTTCGCATCACCCTTCGAGGCCTGCTTGCCACCCTGCCGCGCGTACGCCTGCAACGTACCCATCTACGCGCCGACGCCTGGGTCTACGACGAGCGACTCACCCCTCTGTCGCGCACGGGCACCATCACTGCGCAGTCCGGACTGCATGTCGACTATGTGCTGCCCGGAGTCGGGCACGCGCGGACCCGGGCCACCGCCGTGTACGACCCCGCCTCGGCCGCGCTGCTCGTCGACTCCGCGGTGCTGCTCGACCCCGACGCCCACATCACGGGCCTCGCCCAGGGCCTCATCGCCTGCCTCTACGACGGCCCCGACGAGGAACCGCTCGTCGACATCGTGGAGATCTTGCTGCGCCTTCGCACCCGCGAGCGCATGACCGCCTACCTTGATCAGCGCTTCTTTCCGACCATCGACGAGCCCGAGATCGACACGAGCGGACGCCTCGCCGCGCGGGTGGGCGAGCTGTTCGACTACGGCCTCGATCGCCGCCTGATCGCCCGCTTCCCCGAGCTTCGCGAGCGCCCACTGGAGCGTTGGCGTGACCCCAACCTGCTCGCCGCGCTCCCCGAAGGCGACGACGAACATGCCGTGCGCACCGTCGTCGCCCGCATGCTCACCGCCCTCGATCTCGACGCCGCCTCGCAGTCGCTCATCGAGGCGCTCGCTCTGCTGCTCTCCGCCCCCTCGCTCAGTGACATCCCCGCGGGTCTGCTCGCGCCACATGCCCAGCCCGAGCCCGCCTTGCCGCAAGACCTCGGGCCCCGCGAGCCGAGTGCCTCCGCCGAGCACCCCCACACCTCCACCACCCAAGGCTCCGCCGACGCTCCTTCGCTCGACGAGCTCGAGGCCCGCCTTGCCCAGCTCGTCGAGAACACGGGCCGCGCCGCCGACGAGGGCGACACCCCGAGCGAAGGTCATGTGCCGTGGACCCAGTTCATCAACCCCACCGACTCCGCGCCGCTCCGCGATGAGCACGGCCCGCTGTTCTCCGACATCGGCGAGCCCACCACTTCGGACGGCAGCGCCACTGCACCCGCGCCTGCGCAGAGCGGATTTTGGCAGCGACTCGCGCGACGTTTTGGCTTCGCCGAGGAGCACACCATCGAGCAATCACGGCCCGCCTGGTCTGTCCCGGGTGCCAACGTGCTCAGCCCCGCGGACCTCGTAGGTCCACAGCTATGGGTGCGTAGTGGCGCCTTGCGAGAGATCGCCACCCAGCGGATCCCCATGGGATTGCTGCACCAACCACGGGTCCTGCCCGCGCCGCATCGCTACGCCGTGCACACCATCGGGGTTGCGTTCGACCCCGCGACCCAAGCCTGGCTCCCGCGGCCCCTGCCAGCCCTCACCGCCACCCGCCGCGGCGAGCAAACCGGTCACAGCGTTGCCTTTGCCGGCCGCCTCTCGCCCGGTCGCAGCATCATCCCCGTTCCTCTTTACTCCCAGCTCGCCCGCATCGAAGTCGTCGACGGCGACCCCTCCCTCGTGCGTCCGCAAGGTCGACAACCCGCGGGCGGCCTGGTGGTGGAGGTCCTCGGTCCCGACGAGGTTGGTGTGCGCTACGAAGTCGCCCTGCGTCGCCCGCCCGCGCTGAGCGAGGCGCCCGCCAAGCAGTGGGAGCTAGGCCGACCCACGCTCCCCCGCGAAGCGCTGCCGACTCCCGTGCAGACATGGATCGAGCGCAACGCCTCGCGAGACTGTGGCGCCTGGGAGCAAGCGCGTCGCGCCGAGGCATTCGTGCAGCGGCACTACGTCTACGACCTCGACTTTCGCGAGCGCCCCGCCGTGCAACGTGCCGTCCGCGAGCTCGAGCCCGGAATTGGCAATCACCACTTGGCGCTGCTGCACGCCAGCGGCCAAGGCCCTGTGCTCGGTCGCGGGGTCTGCTACGAGCTCAACGTGATGGTGGTGGAGCTATGTCGACACCTCGGACTGCCCGCGTTCGTGGCCACGGGCTGGATGCTCGACGAGGGCTACGCCGCGCGGCCCGATCATCTGTTTGCGTTGGTCGTGGTGCCGACCGTGGCCGGCCCGTGCTTGTTGCCGCTGGATGCTTCGACCGGGCCAGGCGGGCATATACGGCCACTCGCGGGCGCCGAGCCGCCCACGGTGGGACTCAAGCCGCCCGTGCGCGCGCCGATTCCCGAGCCTGGCGGCGGTTGGGGTGGATCGGTCTTGGCCGGCCCGCAGCGCGAAGCGGCGATCGAGGATCATGTGCAGCAGATTCACCGCGAGGTTCGAGCCCAGCTCGAGCACGAGCGGGAGGCCATGCGAAGGGTGATTCGAATTGCGGACGCGGCCGCGGGGCGAGAGGAAGATCCATCGCGAACCGGGTCGGATGATGTGCGGGCGCTTCGGCGGATTGCCCTTGCGGCAGTGGGGCACGCCGATCGACTGACGGCGATGTTGGCGGTGATTCGCGGGGACTTTGAGAGTAGTGCGGAGGTGCCCGAGGTGGTTGCGGCGTTGGTGCGCGATGGGTTGGCGAAGGTAGAGAGCTATCCGAGCTATCGGGTGCGGGCGGCGGACGAGCGGTAGGGGTCACCCATCACGCCGCGGCACTCCTGGCCAGCCTCCGCTCACGAAAGAACAGGAACAACGGCAGCGCGCACGCGACCGCCACCAAGAACGCCAACGCCCCCAGGAACACCAGCAAGAGCGGCGACATCTGCAAGCGCCGCCCCTCCACGACCATCAGGGCGTAGAAAGTCAAGACGACAACCAGCAGGTCCACGCCGAGCGAGCTGGACAGCGGGGTCTCCCAAACCATCGTGAAGAACGCGCTCAGGTCTGGCATCTGTAGGTTGAAAAACCAGGTCCCTACGGCGCCCGCGATCGCCAAGACCAAGTAGACGAGCTGGGGCGCTGCTGAAGACCGCATCGACTGCGAGTATAGAGGGTCGATCGACCCCCCAAGCCCGTCACGCCACGGTCGGCCCGCCGCCGCGCCGCCAGCTCGCGAACAACCGCTGCTGATCCGCCCCAAAGCGCTGGTTCTGCAACCCCGCAAGCGCCACTCGCCGCCGCTCCGCATCGGGATAGAGCTGCGCGAGCTGGACGTAGGGGCGCCCGCTCATGTCGAACAGGGTGTTCTTGAGGTAGACGCCCGCGATGAGATCTTTGAGCGCGGCCGCGGTGTCGCCGGGCTCGCGCAACACATTGAACATGCGACGCGCCACCGCGAGGCGGAGCGGGTCGGCGGGCGCCTCGCGGAGCGATACCTCCTGCACCAAGTGGGTCAGCAGCGTCGCGCGAAGCTGCGGCGCGACGCCAGCTCGCAACAGTCGCGGCAGGGCCAGGGTCGGGAGCACGTCGATGAAGTAGCGCGCGAGCAAAGGACCGCTCTCGGCAAGCTCCGCAACGAGAGCGCGCACGCCATCGCGGCTGCGCACGCGCGCGACGAGGTCGGGGCCCCGCGATAGCTCGACGGCCTTGCGGACGTCGGCGGCGGCGTGTGGCCGCGCGGGATCGTCGGCGGCGATCACCAACGCGTCGTCCGACCCAAGATCCTCGGCCGAGGCCGCACCGAGGACGAGCGGCGGGCGGGCGTCGAGATCGATGGCCGACCACGGACCCTCGTCGCCCGAGATCCGACCGTTGAGGGCCTGCCGCTGTGTAACGGACAAGGAGACCTCGCCTGGCGAACCATCGCCTTTGAGCACCTCGGTCACCTCGCCGCGGAGCTGCACGGTGCGGCGCTCCTGGGCGGGCTCGGTGGCGTCGGGCGCCCACTCGCTGGCGCTCACCTCGGTCACGCGCAGCAGCACGAACAGCGGGAAGCGGTTGATCTCGGAGTCGTTGGCCATCGCTCAGGTCCTCGCGTCCAGACGGATCAGGCTCGTGGCGGGGGGCGGGCGCACCTCGCCTCCCGCACCGTCGGCTTCACGCATCGGCGTGTGGGTCGTCTGATTGCTGATGGTGACGCTCATGGCCGTGGCGACCGCGACGACGTTGGCGGCGCTGATGGTCCACTCTCCGAGCATATCCCAGTGCATCGAACGCACGGCCGCGTAGACCCGATCGGCGGGATCGCCCGTCGCGCCCGCGGCCCCCGTGCGGTTGGTCCACAGGCACAAGAACGCGGCGAAGTGGAGCTCAAAGTGAAACCGCTGGATTCGCGTGCCAAAGCTCGGGTGAAGCACCCGCAAGCCCTGCCCAGGACTGTCGACCGCCTCGACGATCCAGCGCTGGCCCACGGGACGTGCCACGCGGGAGCGGATCCGTGAGCGGGTCAGGGTCGCCGTCTCTCCGCCCGTACCCGCCCCGACACGACCCGAGTCGAGCAGCGGCGGTGCGACCAGCACGGGCGCAGGGTCAGCGGGAAGGAAGACCTGACCACCCGCGGCGCTGCCGTTGGTGCTCGAGAACACGGTGCGCACGACATGTCCCGCCGCGTAGTCGCCACGGATGTCTTCGTTCGCCCGCTCGTTGTTGACCCAGCCGCCGAACACGTTGGCGATCAAGCGGCGACCGCTGGGTCCACCACTGACGACGTCGATCGTGGCGTTGAGGTGAATGGCCTCGGTTGCGGGCGCCGCGATGTTGAACGAGCCCGTGCTGAAGCGCAGGCCGCCCGCCACGATGGCTGGGTTGGCGATGTGTGCGGTATGGGTCGCGCTGTTGTCGGCCTGCACGGTGGCATTGACCAGCACCGCAGGCAGGATGACGAACGGATCGCCCGCCTCGAATGCACCGCCGCGGCAGCTCCCAAACGCCCGCACGAGGAACGACCCCGTCTCGTTGGTGCGGAGGATCGCCCGCGTGCTGTCGGCGGCGTTCGGGGTGAGGGTCGGCGTGGCCGCGCCGAGGCTGGCGTGGTCGTCGGTGGCTCGGCGCACGTCCCAACGCAACGGCGTACCCGCGGGTAGCACCTCGGCTTCGAGGGCGATGTCCCGCATGGCACCGCGCAGCACGATCATGCTCTGCGCCGCGGGGAACGTATCGGTGACGAGCGTGCTCTCGAGGTCGTGACGCGCGGGCGCAGGGGTCCCCGCTCGCGCGGTGAGGGTCGCGGTGGGTTGGACGGTGGCCTTGAGCTTCACGAGGCGCGCGACGGTCAAGGGAATGCGCGCGCGGATCGTTGTGCCACCCTGGCGATACGTGACCCGCAGCTCGCTGTCACCCACCGCACCGCTGACGGTGTCACCACGGACCTGTACCTGCGCAGCGTTGGCCGCTCCCACGATGGAGACCTGGCCGTTGACCGCCCACTGGAACGTGCCCCCCGCGGGCACGCCCACCGCGGTGAAGCGGCGAGTGCCCGCGAGCGCAACGACCTGGCACGGGGCCGCCGTACCCGTCGCATCTTTGATCTCGACCGACTTCCAGATCGCATTGAGAGCGATCGTCACCCGTCGGTTTTGCGCGCGACCAGCCGCGGTCCGGTTGGGGACCTTGGGCGCGGTCTCTCCCGCCGTCGTCGCCCAGAAGCCGACCTGCGCGGCCAAGCCGGCCTGGCGAGCCTCGACCGCAGCGATCAACGCGGTGCGAACCACGTCGGCCCGTGACTGACCGAGCACGATGTTGCGCCTGGCGGCACCTCGGCTGTCGGTGTGACCGACGAGGCAGACCAGATGCACTGGGTTGGCGCCCGCATGGCTGGCCACGATGGCCTGGGCGACACGATCGATCTCGGGACCATGCGGCGGACGCAGGGCTGACTGGCCCGTGACAAAGTCTTCAAGCTCCGCGACGAGCGGACCGGGGCACGGGGTGGTGAGGTTGGGGGCCTTACCCGGCCTCGTGACCGTGCCCGCTACTCCAGGGGGCAAGGTGCCCGACGCCCCCGCGAGCGCGTGCATCGTGTCGGCGAGCAGGCGGCGGTCTACCCTCAGGCGACGGCGACGTTGGAATCGGCGGAGCGCACGACGAGTGCGAGACCCGAGGTCGCCATCGGGGTCGAGCCCTGCGGTGTCCGCCTCGTTGAGCGCCGTCTGTAGCCACCGCACCAGATCGGCCGACGGGGGGTCGGCCTCGCTTGCCTCTTCCCACAAGGGCCGCAGAAGGAGCTGGTCGTGCGGCACGAAGCCGCTGGCGTCCGTCACCTTCCGCGCGAACCGAGCGTCGAGCCGCACCGATGTGAGGCCCGCCTCCACCACCTGGACGTAGTGCCCGGCCCCTGTGTCCTCGGCCATGAGCGCCGAGTCGGCGATCCGCTCGGCCGGCACCACGGACGGACTCGCGATCACCGACACATGCGCAAGACGGCCCTCTCCGAGCGCGCGCCGAACGAGGAGGTCGCCTGCCTCGAGGGCTTCATCGAGCCGCTCACCAGGGCGGGCAAGCACCCGCATGGCGAGACCACCCGCGCGGACCTTGGGGCGGCCGGACTCGACAAGTCGATCGAAGAGCCTGGCGAGCGTGGGCAGCCGCGCGGTCGCGTCGACCTGCCGTAGCGCTTCGCCCACGCCGACCGCAGTGCGAGAACCGTTCGCCAGCAGGCGATCGAGCACCGTGACCAGCTCATCTCCGCCGCTCATCTGCGCCCGCCGTCGACCTCGATCACGGGGTGAAGCTGAGTCTTGAATTGCGACCCAACCGTGCGAAGCGGCCCACGACCTCGATCGCAACAACGCAAAAAGCGCGCGTCTGCCTGCAACCTTGTGCCAACCTCACCCACGATACGCCACCGAAACGATGCACATTAAACACCGACGAAGTCGGCCCTGCAAACTGTAGCGATCCGATCGACGTCTCTACAGATTGCCGGCCCCGCGGCATGTGCAGTGGAACATTGGCCCTCGCACAATGGATGAAGAACGGCGCGATCGATGCTCGCTCTCGCTCTCGCTCAGGACCCGCTGGGGCTGAGCGGATCGAGCGTCATCAGGGCAGTGGGCACGGCGTGATCGGAAGCGCCCGACCGTTGAGGGTCAGCGCGCTCGATCCTGTACCGACCGAGGCCGGGAGCGTGCAGGTGCCCGTGGCCGCGTAGCAATCGCGGCACATGACGGCACCCGTGAGATCCAACGTGACCAGCACGTCGAGCGTGCCCGGACCTGGGGCGACCTCGCACACGACGGGCTCACCGCAGGTGCAGTCGACTTCCACCGTCAGCGTGTTGCCGTCGTGGCATACACGCAGCGGCTGAGCCAGCCGCTTGGTGTCGTCGAGGGCGACGCCGCGCCACCGCTGATACAGCGCGCGCTGCTGCTCCTGCACACGGGATGCCCAGTCTGGATCCCGATCGGCGGGTGGGCTCGCGATGATCCCGTCGAGGTGATCGGACTGGCAGCGGGCCAGCGCTCGCGTGCGAGCGGGGCGGAGCTCGGCGGTACGGGTCAGCAGGTTGGCCCAGTGCGCATCGGCTCGCGACGCGGGTCCGAACGCCTGCTGGGCCCACGCGTCGAGGTAGGCATCGGGTGCGGCCTCGACCCGCGCTTCGATGGCCGCAAACGCCTCGGCTCCGATGTGATCCACCGCGAAGTATCCTCCGACGATCGTGCGCAGGTCCTCCACGACGATGGCCTCGACCTCCGCGCCTGAGGCTGCGCACTCGGTGGGGGTCGGCCAGGGCAGCGCACCATCGGCGGGCGCAGACGCGGTGTCATCGGGCGACGGAGTCTCCGCCTCCTCGGTGGACGACACGGCGGGCGGAGGCCCGGGCGGCGGGGGAGCCTTGCACGCGAGCACCGCAAACAGGACGGCCAGGGAGAGCGGTCGCATGCGCTCATTCTACGCGCTCGACCGTCGCCCTGTTCCTAAAGCGACGCCAAGAATCGCTGGAGCGCCGTACGATCGCCCTCGGAGAGCGCGTCGTAGCCTTCCTTCGCCGCGAGCGCCTCACCTCCGTGCCAGCGGATCGCTTCGTCGATCGTGCGCGCGCGGCCATCGTGCAGGTAGCTCGCGTGGGGTGTGCAGACTTGCTCTTGGAACGGGCCCTCGACTCCGCCCGTGACGCAAGCGGAGAGGCCAAGCCCCCATAGCGGCGTGGTACGCCACTGCGCCCCGCTGGCCAGCCCCTCGCCGAGATCGTCGGCGAGCCCCTCTCCCATGTCGTGGAGCAGAAGATCGGTATAAGGGTGGATGACCTGGCTGCGTAGCTCCGCGAACGGATGATAGGGACTGGTGGTCAAGGTGGCGCGATGGCAGTCGCCGCAGCCGAGGGTAAAGAACACCTGCTCGCCCGCGAGCGCCGTGGGGTCGTCGATGTCACGACGGGCCCGCACCCCGAGCAACGCCACATACTTGACCAGATCTTCGAGATGCTCGTCGGCGAGCTCGGAGCCGCTGTCGTTGCCACAGCCCGATTGCTCCGTGCCGCAGTCGGGCGTGTCCATGATCGAGGTCATCACCCCCATGTCGGTGTTGAGCGCGGCGGCGATCTGATGGGCGAGGCTGCTGGCCCCTGCCTTCCAGCCAAAGCGGCCCAGTCGAGGATCGCCCGTGACCGGATCCTCGACGACCTGCGCCCGCCCCGAGATGCCATCGCCGTCGAGATCATCGACATCTTCCCACTCGAGCACGGTCGACTCGGCGACTGCCTCCAGCAAGCCCATGCCGACCAACGAGGGCGCCAACCGAGCCGAGAAGCGCTCGGGTGCGGTCCCCGTGAATTCGTAGACAGGGCTGCGCAGGCCATCGTCGTGCTCCAGCCACTCTGCGATGTAGACCTGGCCCTCCCCTGCGCCCCCCTCGGTCGCGTTGGGTTGCAGCACGGAGCCGAGCTGGGGATCGGGAGACCCATCGGCCGTGCCCACCTTGAACACCCAGCGATCGAGCGGCTCACCCAACCCAGCCACGGGAGCTCGGCCGTTGCGATGATGGCAGCCGTCGCAGGAACGGTTGACGTAGTTCGGACCCACCACGCCCGCCAGCTCCGCGAAGATCCCATTGTCTGCACTCTCGTCGTGGGCCCCCGTCAGCATGTCGGTATGGTGGACTCGACGCCCGCGCACAAAGACCTGACCATTGACGCTCGACAGGTTCGTGGCCATCTGCATGAAGTGATTGTCGGGCTCATCGGAGTACATCAACGGCAGCGTCGTACGCCCTCCTAACCAGGCCGCCTCGTCGAGCCGATGCGAGTTCTCCCGCTCCGAGCTCGGGTCCTCGAACTCGCCCACCGTGTACCAAGGGACCAGGCCGCCCATGCCGACCTCGTAGAGGTACGTGGTGCCATAGTAGTTGTCGCGACCGACGGGCACATTGTTCAAGAACTGGCTGTTCTCGAACTCCATCCGCTGTCCCTCGGCCAGCGGCGCCGACTGACCATCGAGCATGATCGCCGAGTTGATCGTGTACGAGTATTTGTACTGGGTGCCCTCGTTGCTCACCAATGTGTGGTCATTGTCGTAGGTGCCAGGGCCTTCCTTGGTGAACAGCGCACCGTAGTTGCCGCTGTAGTTGGCCACGGTTCCGAGGCCGCTGTACCACGCCCTAAACTCCGTCGGCCCCAGCTCCCACTCCGTCACGAACGATACGTCGATGGTGCTGCCGCCCTTGGACACGTAGTCGACGAACTGAAGACGCGCCGTGCGGAACTCCCAGTAGTGGGACAGATAGTGATCGTAGCTCTGGAACTGGTCCTCTCGCGCGTGGCGATCTCGGGCGCGATCGGAGAAGCGGGTGACGATCGCATCGCCGCGATCGAACAGAACCTCGGGCTCGAGCACGGTGCTGTCGTCGTAGAGGGGAACGACCTGCGTCGGATCATCATCACCGCCGCTGCCCTCGTCGCCCGTCTCGGTGTCGTCCGTCCCGCTGTCATCGGTCCCGCCATCGTCGACAGCATCGCCGCCCGTGCTCGCGGTCGTGGACTCGATCGGTCCGTCGTCGCCCTCGGTCGCGGTGCTTCCAGGCGGCTCTTCGGGCGGCTCGGCTCCCTCGCCCCCACAGCCGCTACCGACCACGAGCAGCGACGCCCCCAGCCGCACGCTCCACCCAAGCAACGCCATCGAAGTAACCTGTCCGTGCATCCTGCTCCCCGTTCCCCGAGGCCCCAAAGACGGCTCAGCTTTTCTGCGGCGAGCGGCGGAGGCGAGCCTCGTGTCTCACCGAAAATCCGCACCGAATCAATCACTTGGAACAAGGTCGCCATTTCTTTGAGCCGTTTTTCAGGGCTGGGGGAACAAGGGACCATGAATCGCAAGGGCGAGGGACCGAGGACGGCCAGGCGAGGGATGATCGTGGTGGCGATCGGGTTGCTGGCGACCGCCTGCGGCACGGAGGCCGACCCTCAAGCGTCGACGAGCGCGGGCACGGAGGTCGGCGGTGACGGGTCCAGCGACTCCATCGGCCCCAACGCGACGAGCAGCACCACCGACGCCAACGACACGGGCACCACGGATGCATCGGCCGATACCACCAGTGCATCGTCCGAGTCGGGCGACAGCTCCGATGGCGGCTCGAAGGAAGAGGGGTGGGTCATGGTGTGGTCCGATGAATTCGAGGGCGGCCGCATCGATCCGACCCGTTGGGCACACGAGAGCAATTGCTGGGGCGGCGGCAACGGAGAGCAGCAGTGTTACAACGACGATCCCGCGGGCTCATTTGTGGGCGACGGCATGCTCCACATCGTGGCCCGTAACGAGAGCACCAGCGGGCCCGCGGTCACCGATGATGATCCTGCGTACGATCCCAATGACACCTCGGTGACCCTGCCCTACGCGTCGGCTCGGCTGCGCACCCGCGATCTCGGTGACTGGCGCTTCGGGAGGGTCGAGGTCCGAGCCCGTCTGCCCTTTGGGCAAGGCACGTGGCCCGCGATCTGGATGCTGCCCACCGCGCGCGCCTACGGGGGCTGGGCCGCATCGGGAGAGATCGACATCATGGAGGCGGTCAACCTCGGCGTGGAGGGGGAGAACCGAGTGCACGGCACCCTTCACTACGGCTCGTACTGGCCCAACAACGTCTCGAGCGGAACCGAATACACCCTCCCCGAGGGCGCCAACCCGGCCGACGACTTTCACGAGTATGCGGTCGAGTGGGAGCAGGGGGAGATCCGCTGGTACGTCGATGACCACCACTTTGCGACGCAGCGACAAGACGGTTGGTACACGGAGTACGCCGATGACTCGGGCGAGCGGGTGGTGGGCGAAGGGGCGGCGCCGTTCGATGAGAGCTTTCATCTCATCCTCAACCTCGCGGTCGGCGGCGCATGGGCGGCCAACGCCAACGCAGGGGGCATCGACCCCTCGGTGTTCCCTCAGGAACTGACCATCGACTACGTGCGCGTCTACGAATGTGCGGCCAACCCCGAAACGGGCGACGGCTGCGATACCATCGGTGATGATTTCGAGGTGGTGCCAGGGCACCCACCTCCAGGCTGAGCCCACTCCTTCGCCTCGATGGCTCCTTCATCCCCCTCTCCCGTCGCACGCGTAGTGCGGCTCCGTCCGAGCTCGCTGCTCGACCGACTGCGGGCGGGTGAAGCCGCGGCGAGGGCCGCCCTGTTCGATCGCCATGTCGCCACCGTCGAGCGAGCGGTGCACGCGGTGCTGGGGTCCGACCCCGACGCGGAAGATCTAGTCCAGGACGCGTTCGTGGCGGCCCTGCGGGGCATCGACGGATTCCGCGGCGACGAGGCGGCGCTCGGGGCATGGGTGCGCGGGATCGGGGTCCGCCTCGCGCTGAAGAAGATCCGCTGGCGTCGGACTCGACGATGGCTGGGCTGGCAGGGCACCGACGCGATGGCCACCCTGCACGCGGTGAACGAGACGGACACCCAGGCGGCGCTTCATCGAGCGTATGCCGTGCTCGATCGGCTTCCCGCGATGGAGCGCGCGGCGTTCGGCCTGCGCTTTATCGAAGGCATGCAGCTCGATGAGGTCGCCAGCGATCTCGAGGTGTCGCTGGCGACGGCGAAGCGAAGGATCCGCAGCGCGAGGGAACGATTCGGCCGGCTCGCGGCGGGGGATGCCCTGCTGTGTCACTGGCTCACCACGGAGGACCACCCATGAGCGACATGGTTGACGCGCTCACCGAACGGATGACCGCGTTTCAGCATCAGGCCCGCGAGCGCGGCCAGACCGCTCGTCACCAGCGGATGCGAGCCAACGTGCTGGAGCGAGCACAAGCTCCGTCGGGCAGGCGCTCGTGGGCGATCTGGGCGTGGCCGGCCGCGGTCGCGGTGGTCGCCGTTGTCTTGGGGCTGTTGTGGACGCTACGGCCCCAGCCACTGACCTTCGAGGTGCAGGGCTCGATGGCGACCGACGCGACCCAGGCGTTCTTTGGTGCCTCCGACGATGAGCCGCTCTCGCTGTCGTTCTCCGACGGCAGCGCGGTGGAGCTTCGACCCCGTGCCCGTGTGCGGGTGGCCGAGCTACGAGACGATGCGGCCGATCTCGTGCTGGAGTCGGGGGCGATCGAGGTCCGACTTCACGAGTCGGCGGAGGCGTGGACGATCGAGGCCGGGCCCTACCGCGTGAGCACCATGGGGGCGGAGCTGATCGCTCGCTGGGACCCCGAGTCCCGCACGTTCGAGCTGAAAGTACAGGACGGGCAAGCACGCGTGGAGGGGCCGCAGATCGACGGCCACCGCGACTCCATCGGGGGTGAGCATGTGGTGCTCGGGGGCCTCGCGGCTCAGCCCGAGGGCGCGCCCGAGCCTGTGCCGACACTCGCGCCCGAACCCACACCCGAACCCGAACGGGTCGAACCGCCGATGGTCGACACCGCCGCGCCATCGGCATCGACCCCGAGTGCGCCGCCAGCGGGACGAACGCGAACACCTTCGTCGCGCCATTCCGCGAGCAAGGCCGCCGCCGACTGGCGCGCGCTGGCGGGCAAAGGAGAGCACGCCAAAGCCCTCGCCGCCGCCGAGACGGCTGGGTTCTCCGCGCTCTGTGACTCGCTCGCCGCGTCCGCTTTGCTCGAGCTGGCCGACGTCGCTCGCTATGCCCGACGCACTGCACGAGCCCGAGAGGCGCTCACGGCTCTGCGACGGCGATTTCCCGGGACCGCCGACGCGGCCACCGCTGCGTTCGATCTAGGTCGCTTGGGCTCGCGCTGTTCAGGCTCCGCTTGGTTTCGCACCTACCTCGACGAGCGCCCCGCGGGACCGATGGCGGAGGCGGCCCGCCAGCGCCTCGACGAGTGCACGGATGCCGCGACCAAGGAGGCGGCCCCTCGTCCGTGACGCCGATCGCGTCGAGCCCTCCGCAGGTTTGGCGCCGCCGCCCATCGTGGCTCGTCGCGGCCGCGCTGGTCGTGTGCGGCTTCTTCCTGGCCACCGCATCGTCGGCCGTCGCTGCGCCGTCCAGCGATCGGCCCGTCGAGCAACGGATCGCGATCCGGGCCCCGCTGGAATCCGAGATCACCACACGCCTGGTCGCCGAGCTCCGCTTCTTGGGCTTCTCGGCCGAGGTCACCGCGCCTTCCGAGGCCGAACCTCTCGACCCCGCCTCGCTCGAGACCGTCGCCGCCGCGATCACCGTGGACGCGCAGGGAGAGCGGGTCGAGATCACGATCGTCGACCGAATCACAGGCAAGCGAGTCTCTCGCACGCTGACCTTCGACGATCCGCAGAGCATCGATCCGCGGGAGGTCGCGGTTCGGGCGGTCGAGCTGCTGCGGGCCAGCCTGCTGGAGCTCGAGCACGCGGAGCCTCCACCCGAGGCCGACGTCAAGCTCAGCGCGCCCGCCCGCCGCACGCTTCGGCGTCGTGACTTTCGTGTTGGCCTCGGCGCAGGGGTCGGAGTGGGCGGAGGCCCAGGCGGCGTGCCCGTGGCGACCCACGCCCGCGTTCATCTGCGCTACACCCCGCATCCGCGCATCGGGGTCGTGCTCGTGGGCAACGTGCCGCTCCACGCCCCCCAGGTCCGGGCTTCCGAGGGCACGGCCAGGATCCGCGCGGGGTGGTTTGGCGTGGGCCCACGTCTGGCGCTACGAAGACCCGACGCTATCCTGGTCCCCGATCTCTCCGTGACCGCGGGCGCGACCATCGTCGACATGCAGGGGGTTCCTGCGCCCGGGTACCAAGCGGCATCGACCCGCGTCGCCGATGCGATCTTCGAGGGGGCGGCGGGGCTCGAAGTCGCCGTGTCGGCCCGCGTTCGCGTGCGCCTCGATGCCGCCGCGGCCGTCTGTGCGCGAACAATCCGTGTACGCTTTGCCGCCCGCTCGGCCGCACAGTGGTGCCGCCCCCACGTCCTTGGCTCGCTCGGGATCGGAGTCCTCGTATGGTGAGCCTTCGCGTGCGTGCGTGCGTCGTTGCCCTTGGGCTCATCGCCCTGCACGCCTGTGGCTTCGTCGATGGCGAGCCGCTCGTCTCAGGCGGGGCCGCTTCGTCGTCGGGCTCATCAACATCCACAACCGACAGCGGGCTCGACTCGACGTCCATGTCGACGAATCCGTCGACCAGCTCAGGCGGCGAGACCACCTCGGGCACTGAGACCGGCTCCACCGCGGCGTGCGGCTGCGATTCGATCGGCCCCGAAGAGCGCTGCGTTCGACTGGTCAACACCTGCGATCGTTCGATCGATGCGGGGCTGACAGGGACCGAGGCAGGTCGACCGCTCGAGTTCAACGCAACCCTCGAGCCAGGCGAGTGTGTGGCGGTGGCGCTCACCGAGCTGGTCGGCGGCCGTGCCTTTGCTCGGCTTGGCTGCGTGGACGAGGTCTGCGATAGCGACGGCAACGACGGCCGCGGCACGCTGGTGCAGCTGTCGTTGCAATCGGCCACCGCCGACGTCTACGACGTGAGCCTCGTCGGCGGCTTCAACCTCCCGATGGCCATGGTCCCCGTCGGCGTCGCCGAGCCACCCGAGGGCAGCCGCTGCCAGAGCGCGAGCTGTGCCGCCGACCTCAACGTGGTCTGCCCCGAGGGCTTGGTGCGGACGGATGCAGAAGGGGAGATCGCCTACTGCACAACCCCCTGCGACGCATGCACCGCGTGCCCGGCCTGCACCGATTGCGGAGACCTGGCCAACCCCGTGTGCAGCCCCTGCTCGGCGCTCGCGGATCTGTGCTGCACCGAGCAAGAGTGCGCTCCCAATGAGCACACCATGCTGTGGAAGAGCCTGTGCCCCGATGCGATCACCGATCTGAAAGACGGCACCGCCTTCGTCTGCGACCAGGCTCCCGACTACGACGTGGTCTTCTGCCCATGAAGCCCGTTGGGGCAGGGTCGCTCAGAAGACCTCTTCGCACCCAACCGCGGGCATGCATTCGAAGCTGGCCATCGCCCCGTAGTCCCAGCTCCCGCCACCTGCGACGCGTATATCCGTCGGTGTGTTGTCGTCGGCCGCCGTCCCCCAATCGCTGAGCGTCGACACCAGCGTAGCCCCAGAAGAGAGCAATGCGCCGTCGGCGTTGTTGCGCTCGATCGTGCATCCCTCCATGGTGACCCCCATCTCCCCGACGAAGATCCCCGCCCCATCGGGTGCGATGTTGTCGATCAGCGAAGTCGCGGTGAGAAGCACGCTGCCGCCGTCGGAGACGAACAAACCTCCGCCGATCTCACTGGCGATGTTGTCCTCGACCACGCTGTCGTCGAGCACGAGGGAGTCGCCATAAAATGCGATACCGCCACCGATCTCGCCGTCGTTGTTCGCAACAATGCTCTGGCTGAGCAGTACATTGGTGCCCGCCGTTGCGTAGATGCCCGCGCCGTCGGAAGAATCGTTCGCCGAGACGATGCACTGGTCCACGGTGACCAGGTCGCTCCCCAAGACGCTGAGTCCACCGCCAAAGCCCGCACTGTCGCCCCCCGTGAGCGTGAGGCGGAATAGGGTCACCTCGCCACTGTTGACGGTGATCGTCGGGCCCGCTCCGTCGCCGTCGATGATCGTTGCGACCGCCCCCGCCTGGGACACCAAGGACACGTCCTGGTCGATCGCCAGGTTCTCCACGTAGGTACCCGCGCAGATCTGAATCTCTGCGCCCGGGCTCGCGGCCGCGACCGCGGCACCGATCGTGCGGAAGTTGCCCTCGCCCTCGATCGTGACGATGCCGTCCTCCGTGGTCTTGGCGTCACAGTCGTCGTTCACTCCGTTGCAGACCTCGACCGCTCCCGGGAAGATGTCGGGGTTGTCGTCGTCGCAGTCGACTGACGCGGGAAAGCCATCCTTGTCGACATCGGGGTCGTCGCCCGTGCCGCTGCTGTCGCTGCTGTCGCTGCTGTCGCTGCTGTCGGCGACCGAGGTGGTCGATCCCGTCGATCCGTCGGTGCTCGCAGAGCCAGCGGTAGTGTCCGCGGAGCCGCTGCTGCTGCTGGCCACAACGTCGCCCGAAGAATCGGTCGGCGACGAAGTTCCTGTGCTCGAACCATCGTTGATATCGATGGGCTCGAGATCGTTGCAAGCCGAGATCACTAGCGCCGAGGGGGCCAGGGCGAGCAAGCCAAATAGTTGAGCCTTCATGCGGGGACCATAGCAGGTCCCACACTCCTGTTTGCGTTGACCCTACGAAGATCTGACGGCAAGTCGGCGACGTTTCTCCTTCGCGTGACTCGCTTCAAACACACGGTTGCCACGGGCGAAGATCGTGATCGGTCGAAGGTCTCGACACACTCATCGCGTGTGCTCTCCCCCGCCGTGAGGGGGCGAAGCAACACCTCGTAGAACCAAGGAGAAACGCTCAATGACAAGAACCTGCCTCTTCCATTCCATCACACTGTCTGTCTGCATCTCGGCCACCGTGCTTGGCTGCGCCGAAGCGGAGGACGACTTCGATCCCCACGCGGATTCGGGGGGCGAGAGCAGCGAGAGCGGTACTCCCCATGGCGGCCCCGACTGCGACTGCATCGGGTGCTGGACTGGTTGTTGGGGAATTCGCGACCGCCGAGTCGGGATGTCGATTGATGAAGGTGTCGGCGAACGATTGCTCCGCGAGGAGTGGGAGGCCGACCTCCAGGTCGAGCCTCATGGTGTCCTGCGATTCCAAGTCGCGATGGAAGCCGATCACTGCATTGCGGGCCAGTGTCGCGCGGTCGTGTCGGTGGATGACGGCACCTGGCGACAAGTCGATGACGGGGAGGTCGTGGGCCTGGAGACGATGTCGAGAGAGGGTGTCGAGAGTCTCGTACGCGGAGCCAGCGACAACGGTCACCTGGTCCTTCGCTCGCGCTATTCGGGTGAGGTGCTGTCGCTCGGCTACATGGACACGTTGTCGTTTCTCGAAGCCCACCAGTAGCGTCGTCAGCGGGGCCCCGAGCGAGGCGCGAGGAGGAGGCCTATCGGGCGTAACTCTTCCCAAGGCCGGGCAAGAACCGTCCCGTCCCCGCGGCATAGCGCTCGTACTCATCACCATGCACCTGCACGAGATGGGGCTCTTCGACGATCCGCACCTGAAGCTGAAGCCCGAGCCATAGCGACAGCCACGCCACCGCGGCCAGCGGCACCCAAATAGCGATGCCGAGGGTTGCACCCAACATCCCCGTGAACACGGGGTTGCGACACCAGGCGAACACACCCTCGGTGCATAGCGAGGTCGTCTCGCCATGCCGCACTCCGACACGCCAGGAGTCGCCCATGCTGAGCTGGGCGATCACGGTGAAGGCGAACCCAAGGACGAACACGCCGCCCCCAACGAAGATGCGCGCAGGCGAAGTGGCAGACGGGGCGGTGACCATCACCACCATGGGCGCGACGACGAAGCCAACACAGGCGAGGGCCATCAACACCCCAGCCCACCACTGCGGACTGAAGGCGGCACCGTGCACGCCGCGAAATCCCGCGGAGCCCGTGCGCAGCCATTGCAGGGCGCTGCGACCCACGAGGGTGACGAGTGCGTACAGGGCGATGGCGCCCAGTGCTAGGCTGGCGAGGACGTCGGTAGTCATGCCCCACTAGCGTGGCGACGAACCGCCTCCCCTGCGACTCGGATTCAAGACTCCCGTGGCGACACCCAAAAAGGCAGCGAAAGGGCGTCGGAGAGCCTCTCAGGCGCGATCGAAGGTCACGGTGGGTGCGATCTTGGAGGCGGGTGCTCGGCTTTTCGATCGCGGTGCGACCACGACCAACAGCATCGCGCGGCTTGCTGGCGTGTCGATCGGTTCGCTGTACGAGTACTTCCCGAACAAGGACGCGATCCTTCACTCGCTGCTCGAAGCGCATATCGAAGACGCGACCGCGACCCTTCGAAACGAGCTACACGCACTACCGCCCGAGCGCACGCCCCTGCGTGACGGAATACGGCGCCTGGTGGAGGTGATGCTCTCGCTGCACGCGGACAGGCCTGGGTTGCATCGCCTGTTCGTCGGGCGGGTCATGGGGCTCCCGGCCGTGCGTGCAAAGCTTGCAGAGGCGGAACGAAAGATGCGCGACGAGGTTGCGCCGTGGCTGGCGGCGCACCCCGAGGTTGCCGTGCCTTCGATCACGACGGCGACGCGGGTCGTGGTTGAAGGGTTGGACGCTCTCGTGCACCGCTTTGTCGAAGACGGTGAAGGCGTGCCGCAGAGCGACTTTGTCGATGAGATGACGCGGCTGTGGGTCGGTTATCTGCGCAGCGGCGCTGCGCCAACGAGCGGGTAAGCCGACCGCCAGCCCGCGCCCGACGGCTGTGCGTGAATGACGCGCATTCGTGTCCGCTTTGTCTTGAAAATGAAAGTTAATTTCTTTATCAATCAGAAACGTGGTCAGGATCGCGTTCATCCCCATTCTGTGCATCCTCATTGGGTGCGTGCCGAACGCCGACCGTTCCGACGACGACCTCGTGTGGGTGACCGACGACGCGGTGGGGACCCCCTTGGCCGGCATCGATGCCCACTGGCAGTTGCGATTCGACGAAGGCGACGCGCTGTTTGAGCAGCCGTTTCGCGAGGCCGACGGACTCGGTCCGGTCTACATCCGTCAGAGCTGCGCGAGCTGTCACGCCGACGACCTTCGGGGCCCGGGTGCGGTCACAAAGTTCGTGCCGCTCGACGAGAGCATCACCCTCGCGCACGGCAACACCGTGCGCCCATTCGTCGCCAGCGGGGCAACCACGCCGATCGAGATTCCAACCGAAGTGGAGGTGATCCGCTCACGACGTATCGGCCCGCCCGTGTTGGGCATGGGCTACGTCGAAGCGGTGGATGAAGCGGAGCTCGAGCGCGTGGCCGCAGAGCAAGCGGCGACCTCCGATGGTGTGCACGGCCGAGTGCATCGGGTGCCGTGGCAATCGGAGCCCAACCCCGACGATCGATTTCACAGCCACAAGCCAGGCGACGAAGGCCTGGTCGGCCGCTTCGGTCTAAAGGCCCGCCTCGCGACCGTCGATGAGTTCGTCGCGGATGCGTTCGTGGGGGATATGTCGCTCACCAGTCCCCTGCGCCCCGACGAGCCGCCCAACCCCGACGGACAGCTCGACGACAATCGGACGGGCATCGACATCGATGCCGACACGGTGAACCTGGTCGCGGACTACATGCGTCTGCTCGACATTCCCGCGCGGCCCAACGACGAGCACGGCGCGATGCTGTTTGCCGAGACCGGCTGCGCCACCTGCCACGTCCCCTCGCTGCGGACGCGTGCGGACTACCCCATCGAGCCGCTCGCCGATATCGACGCGCCGCTCTACTCCGACCTGCTGCTCCACGAGATGGGCGACGCGCTCGCCGACGGCGTGGCGGAGCTCGAAGCGGGCGGTCAGACATGGCGCACCGCTCCGCTCATCGGCATTCGTTTTCAGCGTGCACTGATGCACGACGGCCGCGCGGCGGATGTGCGCGAGGCCATTGCTGCCCACGGCAGCGACAACTCCGAGGCCAACGCTTCGGTCGAAAAATTCCTGGCGTTGTCGGTCGCGGATGCGGACGCCCTCGTCACGTTTGTGGAGTCACGATGAAACTTTCCCCGTTCCTTCCCCTGTGCGCTTGCTTGACCCTTCTTGCGGCGTGCACCACCAACGACGACAACGGCGACCGCGGTGGCGACGACGCCTCAAGCGACGATCTGTCGGTGCAGGCAGCGCTCGACGTCAAAGCCTACGTCGCCGATGAGCTGGATGCTCTCGTCGCAGCCGCCGAGGCGATCCAAGCCGCGGCCCCCACCCCCGATGCAGACGGCTGGAATGCCACCGACGATGCCCAGGCGGTGGAGGAGATGCGCACGCAGTGGCGCGCGGCTCGGGTTTCCTACGAGCGTGTCGAAGGCGCGATCGCGGTGCTCTTCCCCGAGCTCGACGCCAGCACCGACGAGCGCTACGACGGCTTCATCGAGGTTGAGGCCGACACCAACTTGTTCGATGGCGAAGGCGTCACAGGCGTGCACGCGATCGAGCGGATCCTCTGGGCGGACACGCACCCGCCCGAGGTCGAGGCGTTCGAGATGGGCCTCGAAAACTACGCCCCCCCTGCGTTCCCCACCAGCGAAGCGGAGGCGGCCGCGTTCTCCGATGAGCTCGTGGAGCAGCTCATCATCGATACCCAGCGCATGCGCGACGAGTTCGAGCCGCTCGTCCTCGACCCCGCGGCGGCCTACGGCGGCGTGGTTGGCTCGATGGCCGAGCAGTTCGAGAAAGTCCAGCTCGCGCAAACGGGCGAGCAAGAGTCGCGCTATGCGGGCCATACCCTCGCCGACATGCGAGCCAACCTCGAAGGCGGCCAGATGATCTTCGTCGCGTTCGCCCCGTGGCTGCACTCGATCGACGGTGGCCACGAAGCCATGACCCTCGTCAACGCGGGCTTCGACCGCGTGAGCGAGCGGTACTCGGCGCTGTCGGGTGATGCCCTGCCCCCCGTGCCCGAGACGTGGAGCTCTACCGAGCCGAGCTCCGAGGACCTCGCCAGCCCTTACGGCTCCTTGCACGCCGCACTGTCGGCGGAGATCGACGTGGAGTCGTCCGACAGCCTGATCTCCTCGATGCTCGAGGCCGCCGATCTCATGGACATCCCGGTCGCACCATGAACGCCTCCGTCCGCCGCGTTGCGCTGCTCGGCTGCCTCGGCCTGTTTGCCTGCGATGCGGCGGACGACTCGCCGAGCGACGCGCCCGACACGTTCATCGCGACCCGCTCTGATTTCGTCGGTTTCGGCGAGTGGGAGCGATTCACGATCGACGAGCCCGCCGTGGTCCCCAACCACCTCGCGGGCTTTCGCACGATCTACCTCAACGATCGTCCGCCCGCGGGCGCAGCCGAGTTTCCCGTGGGCACCATGATCGTCAAGTGGGCCGACGGCGACCTTCAGGCCCAGTTCCACGCCATGGTCAAGCGCGGCGGCGACTACAACGTCGACGGTGCCTACGGCTGGGAGTGGTTCGACCTCACCTACGACGACGACGGCGACGTGGTGATCCGCTGGCGTGGCATCGCGCCACCTGATGGTGAGTGCTACGGCTGCGCGCCTGGGGTGGAGGCGATGACCCCCGAGGGCGGTGATTGCAACACATGTCACGCAACGGCCGACGACAACGACTGGGTGCACCGCACGATGCTCGATCTGGATACGATCGCGCGGTAGGTCGACGACAAGTTAGGTCGCCAAAGCCAAAATAGATCGCCAGGAGGTCAATCGTTCTCCGCTGAGGGGCCACTCAGTCGGTGAGCGATCGACCCCCATGAGCATCATCGACGACCTCCTCCAGCGCACCAGCCGATCCTTCGCGCTCTCCATTCCCGCTGCCCCCACTCCCGTCGATCGGGAGATGACGGTCGCCTATCTCCTCTTTCGTATCGCCGATACGTTCGAGGACGCGACACAGACCGCGGTAGAGGTTCGTGTGCACGGCCTTCGGGCGTTCTGCGAGGCACTCCACGCCCCCGCCGACCCGCAGGCTCGGGCCCAACTCTGCGCACACGCTCGTGCGCTGCCCGTGGAGCACGAAGGCTACCGCGCCCTGATGAACGCATGCGACGAGGTCCTCGATGCCTTGCTCGCCCTGCGCCCGGGTGCGGCCAAGATCGTCGCCGAGCACTCCGCCCGCACCGCGCACGGCTGCATCGACTGGATCCGCCGCACCGATGCGGCGGGGGTGCTTCGCCTGCACACGCTCGAAGAGCTACGCGACTACTGCTACACGGTCGCGGGCATCCCGGGCGAGATGCTGTGTGAGCTGTTCCTGCTCGACCGCCCCGCGCTTGCACCCGTGGCGACCGAGCTCCGCGCCCGAGCGGTGACGTTCGGCGAGGCAATGCAGCTCGTCAACATTCTCAAGGACTGCGCCGTCGATGCCGAAGAAGGGCGGGTCTTCCTGCCCGATACGGTGCCGATGGCCGACGCCCTCGCCCTCGCCCGCCGCGACCTCGAAGTCGCCCGCGAGTACGTGGAGCTTCTTCGTCAGCCGGGCGTGAACCCGGGCGTCGTCGCGTTTCATGCGGTGACCTCGGGCCTGGCCACGGTTGCGCTGCGGGTCACCGAGGCACAGGGCCCGGGCGCAAAGATCCCCCGTGCACAGGTCGCCCACGTCCTCTCGCAAGCCGGCGTTCCCTCGGCGCAGGTGGTCGCGTGAGCGATCCTCTCGCCGATGCAGCGGTCGCGTCGCTGTTCGCCTCGGGCATCAGGCCCACGAAGGGCATCGATCCACTGACCGCGGTGGAGGCCCACGCCGACACGGGAGACCCGGCCTGTGCAGCATTCGTCGCCGCAACTTCGGTGCTTCCCGACTGGGTCAACCCCGCGCTTGTCGAACGAGGTCGCCGCGTTGCCCTGTCGCTCGCGGTCCCCACGGGGATCGTCCTGCTCTTGGGCGGCTTGTGTGAAGTGCACTCCGTGTCGAGCATCGCCTCGGTTCTCGGCGCAACGGGTCGCCTGCAGACCCGCACCTGGCTACGCATGCTGGAGACGGGTCGATTTATTCGCGATGTCCACACCCGCGACGGCCTGCGACCCCATGGAGAGGGCCTGCGCGCGGTGATTCGTGTGCGCCTGGTCCACGCGATCATTCGGCGCGCGCTCGGAGCGGGAAACCCCGAGCATCGCTCTGCGATCGACCAACGCGAGCTGGCGTTCACCTTATGCGCCCACAGCCACGTGGTCCGTCGTGGGCTCGCGCGACTCGGGGTCACCCTGACGGCCGACGAGCAGCGTGCGCACCAGCATCTTTGGCGCGTGGTGGGTCATGCGATGGGGATCGAGCCGCGGTTGCTCGCCCACGACACCACGGCCGAGGCCACCCTCTACGCGCAGCTCCGTGCCGAGCTGGTCGGTGGCCACGATGCTGTCAGCCGAACCCTTGTCGGCACCACCATCAAGACGATCGCCGCCCGCTCGCACCTCCCTCACGCGATGGTGCGGGCCGTCGCCCGACGCCTTGTCGGCCGACAGCTTGCCGAGCGACTACAGATCGAGCCCGCCGAAGGAGCGACCGTGGTGCTCACGGCCGCCACCACAATAGTGCGAGGTCTCAACGCACTGCGTCGCGCGATCCCCCTTGCCACTGTCGTGCTCGCGCCGATGGGTAAGGCGTTCGCCGACATCGTTGTCGCGACCGATCCAGGTAGAAGTGAGCCCGTGGGGATTGCAGCGGCTCGCGACTTCCACCGCCGTCGGGCCGCCGCCCCGCCCCGACGGCCCTTGGCGCTCACGGCAATGGAGCGACGACCCGATGCCACGTAGTGCCCGACTCACGCTCGACCCCGTCGTCGAGCCCACCCGCCTGTCGACCCCAGCCCGCGAGCGCCTCGCGGCCGAGGTCTTTGCGGTGCACTGCGAGATCTTCGACGGCCTTCAGCTTGAGAGTTTTCGCCGCTACGTCTTGGAGCCGCCGAGCGCCGAGACTCGCCTCCAACTGATGCGCGACCCCGAAGGAACGGCGGCAGGCTATATCGCGATCCATAGCTACGTACACACCATCGATGACCAACCCACGCTCATCGTGCGATCGGAAGTCGGCGTCGTACGCAAGTGGCGGGGCCACGCTCCGCAGGCTCGCTTCGTGCTCGAACAATGCCTGCGCCTATGCATCCGTCACCTCGGCAAGCCCAAGCTCATCTTTGCCTGCCCGATCCATCCAAGCTCCTACTGGGGCGTCACCCGACGCGCTCCTCGCTCGTGGCCTCGGCCCGACATGACGACACCCGCGTCTGTGCACGCGGCCATGATGGAGCTCGCGGACGCCTTCGGCCTCCCCCCCGTTGCCGATGCCGATCCCCTGGTCCGCCGCGTTGGGTGGATCACCCGCGAGACGGCGGACGATCGCAACTTCTGGGCCGACCACTCCGCCCCCCTCGTTCGCTACTACCGACAGCTCAACCCCGACTACGCCTCGGGCAACGGGCTGCTCTTTGTCGCGCCACTGACGATGGAGCTCGTCGTGGTCGGGGCATGGCGGCAGCTCGGCGATGTGGTGCGTAAAGCGTGGCGATCGATTCGACAGCCGAGGCGCATCCAAGCCTAGGCGACGTGCCGAGCCCTTCTACGTGGACGTGGGCGGCCTCAGGCGGTAGCCCGCCTCTCCGCTCGGCTTCATGCCCGTATGCACCCACCCGCGACGCTCGTACAGTCGCTGCGCACGTGTGCCTGGCTCAGTGCACAGCCAGATCGACTCGGCCCCCTGCTCGAACATCCACTTTTCCACACGCTCCATCAGCGCACTGCCGATGCCGCGCCCCTCGTAGGACTCGCGGATAAAGAGCGCCCAGATATCCCCCTGCACGAGCCGACCGCACGAGAAACCGACCACGGTGCCATCGACCTCGCAGACCCAAGCGCGGCCATCGACCGTCATCGCCTGCACATAGTCTTCGGCCACGATCACCGTGTTGACGAGCGCGTTCTCCCGCACCGCGTTGCGGATCAGCATCATCTCGGGGATGTCCTCTACCCGCGCCACGCGGTAGCGGCAGTTGGCGTCGGTCATCGGCCACACACTACGCGGCGGGCGGCTCGAGGTGGATATCCGCGAGGCCTTTTTCGATCTCGGTCATCCAGCCTTCAAACGCATCGTCGTCGAGCTCGCGCTCGTGGCTCTTGCCGCTCAACATCGCATACGAGCTGCGCAGTCGGCCGAGACTCGCCCGAATGCGGCTGCGCACCGTCGGCTCGGGGACCTCATGCATCTGCGCCAGATCGCCTGCCGTGAGCTTCTGCCAGTAGTAGAGCTCGAGCAGCTCTTGCTCGCGCAGCGGCAGGTTCCGAAGCGCATCGAACAACAAACGATGCCGCTCACGCGCCGCCAGCAGCGACGACGCACGTGCACCCCCGAGGTCGGCCGCGGTCGACTCCATCGGCTGAAAGCGATCGTTGCGGCGGCGCGCCCGAAAGTGCTCCAGCAGCACCATGTGGGCGATGCCAAACAAGAACACACGAAAGGATGACTCGCCGCGAAAGCTCTCGCGCTTGCGGAGCAGGCGGGCGAAGGTGTCTTGAACCAGATCCTCGTAGTCGAGCGGGACCTTCGTCATGAAGTAGGCACGCACCCCAACGAAGTAGCGACGGGTGAGAGTTGCCCCAGCCGTCGCGTCGCCCTGTCCCCACTCGCGCAGTAGCTCGACGTCCGTGTCCCCGGCCACGGGGTTCTTCTAGCACGAACCGTAACGCGAGCGACCTACCGTGGCCGACCGCTCAACTATCGGGGAGCCCGCCTTGGGGGGAGACCTTGAGGTGAAGAGTCTTGTGAGGCGGGGCGTTGTTGTTGCCGTTGCCGTTACCGACAACCTCTGCCTGCGCGGGATCGGTCATGGACGATGCGAAACCGTGTTGGAAGCTGCCCCCGACCAGCGACCACGTAACCGTGCCGTTGTCATCCTCATGCTCCACGTGCGCATTGAGGCTAGTGGGAACCTGTAGCTTGAACTGCACCTGCCCCGTGTGAATCACGTCGACGCTATCGCCATGGTTGGCCAGCTCTTGTTGGCCATAGCGGAACTGGAGCTTGCTGTTGCCATCGATGTAGCCAGTGAACAACACGGTGGATTGGTTTTTGATCTTCAGCGTCATGGGATCTGCTCCGCGGAACAAGGGGTGGATTCGAAGTAGCTGCGCCAGGATTCCCAGCCTGGCAGCGAAAGGGAATCTTCCCGAATACGGGCGTCGAGGGCAGTGAGGTGCTCGCGAGCCTCGCCACAGCGACCCGTGGCCCAGAGTCGATCGACCCAGGTCTGCTCGGCCATCGCTGCCACGTCGGCGGGCACCTCGGGCGCCAGCGCCAACGCGGCGCGCATCAACGGTTCACCGCGCGGGTCATCGAGCTGTGCCAGCACCGTGCCCGCCGCGAGCTGAATGTCGTGGGCCGTGCGGACCGTTGCATTGGGGCTTTCGCCTAGCTCGGCGACGCCTCGCTGAGCCCACGCCTTGGCGTCGGCACGGCTTTCGGGGTCGTCGCCAAGCCGTGACTGCGCCAACGCGATCCCGTAGGCCACGGCCTGCATTCGCTCGGGCTCGGTGCCGTGCTTGGCCACGTACTCGAGGTGCTCAAAGCCCTCGTCGGCACCACGCATCAGCGCGAGTGTACCGAGGTTGAGGTGCACCTTGACGCGATTGCGATACTGCGGCGGGACCTGAGCCTGAACGAAGATCGCCTCGGCTTCCGCGTAGGCGGTCGCCGCTTGGTCGAGCTCGTCGAGCCATTGATGACTCGCCCCAGCGCCCAACAGAGCCCGCGCCTGCAACAGCGGACGCCCGAGCGTCGCAAACTGACGCTCGGCGCTTCGATGCAGCTCGATCGCGGCTCGATGCTCGCCGCGGGCACGCTCGACCATCCCTCCCGCCTCGGCGAGCTCCGCCTCGATAAAGGCCGCACTCGAAGGTCCGACCGCAGGTGCCAGCGGCCGTGCGCGGTGCAGATGTTCGGCCGCGCGCTCCCCCGAGCCGGGCTCCTCGGAGAGCGCCAATACCTTCGCCCATAGCAGACGAACCCACAGCAGCCGACGTGGGTAGCTCGCCCCGATCGCGTGGGCCTCCGCCTCCCTCAATCGCTCGCTCGCCGCCGCAAACTGCCCGCTGCGTGCGTGTACTTGTGCCTGCGCGGCATAGGCCTCCGCCCGATGAGCACTCCAGGGGCCGTCATCGAGGCCAGCGGCCCGAGCCAACGCCTCGTCGGCATAGGCCTGTGCGCCCTCCAGATCGCCGACGATCGCTGCCTCGCGGGAGGACTCCGCCCGCGACCAGACCTCGGGATCGACCGCAGGCGCGGGGGCGAGCGCGCAGTAGTCCCCTTGGGGTGGACGCAGGCGATCGAGGAGATCGGGAGCGCGGGCGAGGGTGATGGGATCGCCACGCTCGAGCAACCGCGCCGTGCGGCCGAGACCGCTCAGCCACGCTTCATGGCAGCGCCGATCTTCGTCATCGGAGCGAGGAGCCACATCGGCCTGGCACAGCGCGGCGGCGCTACCCGACCATGCCCCTGCAAGCTCGTCGAGCGTGCGCACCGAATACTCCGAGTGCAGGCTCTGGCCGCGCTCGTCGTTCCACACCTCTTGAACCTGTGCGACGAACTCATCGCAGGATTGCAACGCTGCGCGCTGCGACGCCGAAGACACCGCCCAGCCCGTGGCCGCAGCGGCTCCTAGCCCGACCGCGACCACGGCTCCGAGAACTCGTCGTCGTCGTCGCCCGCGGCCGCGCTGAAGTGCCCGCACAAGGGCATCCATTGCACCGAACCGTTCGGCGGGCTTCGTCGCCAAGCCTCGTCGCAGGATCGGCACGAGCCAGCGGGGTAGACCCGCCCCCGAGGGAAGCTCGCGATCCAGCGCGGCGTCGTACTCCGAGAGCGTGCGCGCCTCGAACGGCCGCGTCCCCACGATCGCCTCCCACAGCGCCACGCAGAACCCGAACTGGTCGCAGCGGGCGTTCACGGGGGCGCCCCTCACCTGCTCGGGCGCTGCGTACGGCACCGTGCCCGAAAATGCCGTGTGCGTGCGTTCTTGATCCGTGCCGACCACGGCAAGGCCGACATCGCTCGACTCCTGCGTGGCACGCTCGGCAATCGCCGCCGCAATGCCAAAGTCGGCCACCCGTACGATGCCGTCGTCACCCACGAGCACGTTGTCGGGCTTGAAGTCGCGATGCACCACCCCCTCGGCGTGCGCTGCCACCAGCCCGTGCCCCGCCTGGATATAGACATCGAGAATCTCGGCGGTGGTCGGCTCGCGGTCGACCTGCCAGCGTCGCAGGGTCGTCCCCTCGACAAATTGCATCGACAGATATGCCTGGCCCTCGTAGCGACCGATGTCGTGCAGCCCGACGATGTTGGGATGGTCTACGCGAGCGAGCGAGCGCGCCTCGTCTTCGAGCCGTGTCTGTAGTTCCTCGAGGTCGACCCCGGGCTGCACACGCACCAGCTTGAGCGCGACCTTGCGCTCGAGGCGTTCGTCCCATGCCTCATGCACCACCCCCATCGCGCCGCGGCCAAGCGTGCGTTGCAGACGATAGCGGCCGTCGATCTGCGTAGGGCTAGTGTCGGCGGAGAGCCCAAGCCGGACAGCAAGGCGCGCGTATTCTCGGGCCGTTTCTCCGTCGAGCATGGGGTGGTCCTCACAATACCCTGACCGCGTCTTCGGACACATCGACAGGGCCGCCATCGTGTACTGAGTGATCCACCGAGCTCGAACGATTGACGACGAGCGAAATAAAATCTGAAAGGCCTTGGCAACCGTGGTTTTCGCGGGTTTGAGAGCAACCGCGGAGACCGACACGGTAATGTATCGTGGTCGAGGACCGCCGAGATCCCTCATGCAACGCCGAGCCTTGCTACTAGGGGTGCCCGACCGCGGGCTCAACGTGGAGCTGGCTATCGAGCGACTTACGCCAGCGCTCGCCCGGCTTGGGTTTGCCGAGATCGATCGGTGTGTCGGGCGGGACGCAACCCGGGCGGGGATCCTCGCTCGGCTCGATGCTCTGGAACAGCAGGCCGAGCCGGGTGACGCCGCGCTCGTGTTCTTCTTCGGCCACGGGGGGCGCGTCTCGTTTCCCGACCTGCCCGAACCTTGGGCGGACCACGTGTTCGGCTACATCACCTGCCATCGCGCCACCCGAGGGGGACCGTGGGAAGCCGTGCTCGACCAAGAGCTCTCCGCTCGGCTGACCGCGATAGAGGCCCGCTGTGGCAACGTAACCGCGCTGCTGGACTGCTGCTTCTCGGCGGAGCTTGTCCGCGACACGAAGGTGGCGGCACCCGATCATCGCGTCGAGCAAGCCTCCGACTGGGTACGCAGCGTGATCGAGCCCTCGCGCTCCGTGGGGCTCGCGGTCGAGTCGCATCCTTCCATCGTGCGTCTGTGCGGCGCATCGGCCAAGCGTGAGGCCTACGCCGCCACCCGCGGGGGTCGACAGATCGGACGACTGACCGAGGCCCTGCTCACCACCCTCGATGAAGCGGGTGACGCCTGGCCACGGCTGCCGTGGGCCTTTGCCGCGCACCGCATTCGCGAGCATGTTGTCGACGCCCTCGACATGGAGGGCCAGTGGGTCAACCTCGCGGGTCCGTATCACCGCACACTGCTGTCCACCCACGCGGTCACCTTGCCGGGTACGGTCGCCTACGTCCCGAGCGACGATCCCCTTCGAGGCTGGATCCGTGCGGGATGGCAGCAGGGCGTCGCGGTGGGCGATCGCTGGGCCATCCTCGGTACCTGCCTCGGCGACGATGGCCTGCCCCTTGAGCTCGCGGTGGGGACCGTGGACGCCGTCGGTCGCAACCGGGCCGACGTGGTCTTGAGCGCACCGCCAGCTCGGCCGCTCCTGCCTGGCCAGCCCGCGTGCCCCAAAAAAATCGCGGCGCCATTGGCCGTGGCCGTCCCGCCCGCGCTCGCCGATGCGGTGCGTGCTTCGGCCTGGCTCAGACTCGCCGACTCCGAGGCTACGACTACGCAAATACTCGAGGACGCGGGCACGCTCGTGGTGCAGTCAACCGATGCGCCGAGCCTGGCGCTCGCGACAGACGATCCCGACGTTGCGATCGCACGGCTCGAAGCGCGCGCACGGCTGCTCTCGATTGAGCGTAGCCTCGCCACCCAGCGCCCCTCGCAGTGCCCCGTTCGCTGGGCATGGTTTCGAGCCGACAGCGATGAGGAGCTGCCCGCCGCGGGCGCGAGCCTAGACGCGGACGACAAGATCTGGATCGAGCTTCGGTTTGAAGGCACGGCCCCCCTGCACTGGTTTGTCGCCGTGCTGCTGGTCGACCCCGCGGGCGGGCTCACGCTCCTCAACACGCGGATGCCCGAGGGGATCGAGCTCGGCCCCGGGCATCGGGAGACGATCGGCGTACGACGTGGCCGCCCCGACCAAGGGCTGACGCTCTCGTGGCCAAGCGGGTTGGCACCCGGCCAAGGCACCGCGCGCCTGCTCTTCCTCGCTAGCCGTCGTCCTATTTCGTTGGGCCATATCGTGCAGGCCCACGCGCTCGACGACGACGCCCAGCTCGCGGTCGACCGCGCCGCCGATCCCACTATGCGAAGCCATCGCCCCGAGCACGCACGCGGATGCGCCTGGGAATGGTTCACCTTCACCCTGTGCCACCGAGGCTAGCTGCTGCCTATGTTGTCTCTGCCCGATGATCTTCGCGACCTCGACACTCCGCTCGTGCTGTATGTCGGCGACGCCTTGCCCCGTGCGGCAGGCCTGCCCTCCGAAGCGGAGCTCGCCCAGACGTTGCTCCGCGAGGCCCAGTCGTGGGTCTCCCCGCCCGAGCTCGAAGAACTCGCCGCGCTCGCCACGGGCCCCGACCTCAGCGGAGCATTCACCGAGCTGTCGCGCGTGCTCACCCCGGCCACCTTCGGGCGGGTCGTCGAGCGAGCCCTCGACGACGACAACGCCGAAGTCCCTCCTCTCGGGCGCGCTCTGAAAGCCCTCCGCGGGCGCATTCGGGGGGTGATTACCCCAAACCTCGATCACCTGATCGAGCGCGCTTTCGAGGGGCGCCTGGTCGTGCACTCGGGTCCCGTCGCCGACCTTCCCAGCCGCACGGGGTGGTTGCTCAAGCTGCACGGCACCTTGCGAGATCGTGGCACGTGGGCGTTTACCGAGGAGCAGCGCGGGCACCTCATTCACCGCGATCCGCTGCATGGCGATGTCTTCCGCGCCCTGTTCTTGGCTCACCCGATCGTGTTCGTGGGCACCTCGCTCAATGACCCGCTGCTCGGCGACATGTTGCAGCAGATCCAGGCCCTGTCGCAGGGTCAGCCGCCGCGCCACTGGGCGTTGGTGCCGAGCGACGAAGCCCGGCCGATCCAACGGCGCAAGCTCGCCGCGTCGGGGGTGACCCTCGTGACGTACGACCCCGCGGAAGGGCCGATCGCTCTGCTCGAAGCGCTCGTCCCGGGTGCCGCTTCAACACCATCGGCCGCACCCGTCGCCTCGGCTCCAGCGGCAACCGTCGCGCCCGCGCATGCGAGCACAACCGCTGCGCAAGCGGTCGCGCCTCCGCCCCCGCACGCCCCTGCACCTTCCGCCGCGCCTCCGCCTCCCGCAACACCGACCCCCGCGCCCGCTCCGACACCCACCGAGCACGCCTCCGCCGACACGCTCTCCATCCTGTTCCTCGCGGCCAATCCCGCGGGAACCGATCCACTCCGACTCGATCGCGAGCTGCGGATCATTCGCGAAGCGATCGAGCGTAGTCGTCACCGTGTGTCCCTGCGCCTGTCCAGCCGCCCCGCCGCGTCGGTCCACGACCTGCGGCGTGCGCTCCTCGATGACCAATACGATCTCGTGCACATCAGCGGCCACGGCGAGCAGGACGGTCTGGTGCTCGAGGACGAGCGGGGCGACGGAGTGCAGATCCCACGCGCCGCGGTCGCGCGCCTGTTTGCCCGCTACGCACCACCGCACGGCTCGCTACGCTGCGTCGTGCTCAATGCCTGCTGGTCGCGCACGATCGGCGACGAAGCCTCGATGGAGGTGCCGTTCACGGTGGCGATGGACGGCCCGATCAGCGACGACGGAGCGCTCGAGTTTTCTCGGGGCTTCTACGACGCGCTCGGGGCCGGCTTCGATTTCCCCCGCGCGTTCGAGGAAGGGCAGGCGTGTGTCGAGCTCGCGGCCCCGGGCGCGACGTTCAACGTCGACCTCCTTCGTCACCCGTAAGGACAACCCAAACACTATGCCCCTATCGTTACCTGGAGCTCTTGCCGCCATGCTCGGCGTCGTCGTCGTGCTCGCCTTGCTGCTGTCGTCGGGAGGTGCCGCAAAGAGCCGCCAGCTCAACGTGCTGAGCCAGATCGCGTCGGGGGCCCACGGCGCTGGCAAGCGGGTTTGGCTGACGCTGGCCATGGTGCTGATCGTGTTCGGAACGTGCGGAGCGTTCGCAGGTGTAGCTGCCGACGACGCCCGACAACGCGAGGCCTGCGTCCAGACGTGCACCGAGCGTGGCTACACCGAAGGTACGATTCGAGGCTCGGAGCAGCGAGATCCACCCGGCTCCAAGAAGCATGCGTTCAGAGCGTGTGTCTGCGAAGGCGGTCCCGACCCCGACCCCCTCGACCTGCGTCTTGATGCGCTTCGGAGCTCCCCGTAGGGCGCGACCCAGCTCCAGTTCCGCAGTCGGTCTACAACGACGACTATCCCGAGTCGTTGGAGGTGCATGCCTCGACCACGGCCCCACCGTGGAGGACTTCCTTGGCACCCCCGCGCTGCTCTCTGAGCGAACGAGAGCGGGGGGACACCATGTCCTCTCGCTCTTTCGTTTGTGCCCGCTCTAGATCTTGCCGCGCATCAGCTCGCGCGTAACCCCGCGGGCGTAGATCCCCAGGGTCTTGGCCAGGGTCGGAAAGTCGAGCGTGCTGGTCAGCACATCGAGCACGCCGAACGGCATCATCGAGGGAATGAAGCCCCGCGCGTACTCGAGCGCCCACCCGTTCTCGGGGATGCGATAGCCCTGCACGTTGCCGCGACGGAGCAGGTGCATGTCGCCCGCCTTGTACACTTCGCGATCGGTCTCCCCAGGGGAGAACGACCACTGCTCGCCCTCGAGCATGAAGAAGTAATCGTCGGCCAGGTGCCGCCCCGAGTGCCCCTCGGTACCGATCGGCGTACCAAAGACGATGAGGTACTCGGTGATCGACGCATGCAGCAGGGCAAACGCTCCCATCGCACCGCCTGCGTTATTCAGCACCCACGGCGGGTCGCGATTGATGTGCCCGGGGTAGTGCTCGTGCAGCTCTTCGGCGATGGCGCTGACCATCACCTTCATCGGCTTGCCGATGTGCTTGTTGACCACGCTCTGCAAGACCAGGGGATCGAAAATGGCGCCCATCGGGAGCACAGGCCTACCATCGAACGCGGGCAAAAAACGCGGCGAAACGTCACGCGAGCCCGCCCGAGCTAGGCCTGCCGCTGCCACGCCTCGAACACGTCGCGCAGCGCCACGTCGAGGCCTGTGGGGCGGTAGTCCAGCTCTTGCGTGGCCTTGTGGTGCGAGATCTGGCGGCAGCCGACGAGTTGTCGCAGATCTTCGGGGGTAAATGCGGGTGGCTGCCCCGTGACGCGGGCCACCATGCTCACCATTGGCAGCCCAGATCGCGCCAGTGTGATCGGGATCGCAACGCGCGGAACAGGTGCGCCACACAACGGTCGAGTCCGCTGAAGCAGCTCCCGCACCGTATGAAACTCACCGCCGAGAATGTAGCTATTGCCCTTGCGACCACGGGTCGCGGCCGCGATTGCACCCGCCACCACATCGCGTGCGGCCACGGCATCAAAGCCCCCGCGAAACACCGCGGGTAGAGCCTTGTCGAAGTAGCGAAACAGAAGGTTCTTTACGACGCCCGCGTGGTGAACCTCGTTGGCGCCGATGACCACGGTGGGGTGCACGATCACCGCATCGAGGCCCTGCTCGATCTGCTCGCGTACCACTTGCTCGCCCACGATCTTCGATTGCACGTACGGGGAGGCACCCGCGGCGGCGACCCGAGGACGGCTCTCATCGAGCGGACGATCGACGGGATCGGGCTCGAAAACCACGATCGACGAGAAGTAGATTAGGCGCTGTACACCCTGCTCACGGGCCAATTTGGCCACATTACGCGCCCCCTCGACATTGACCTGCCACATGCGTGGATCGTGTCGGTCGGTGGTGCTGACGATCGCCGCCAGGTGATACAGGTGCGCCGCGTCGACCAATGCTCTGCGCAGGGCAGGCACGTCGCGCACGTCGGCCTCGACCGTCTCCACACCGAGTGCATCGAGCGTGCTCGTCACGGGATCGCCAGGCACCACCACCGCCCGCACCGAGCGACCCGCCGCTACCAGTGCGCGGCATAGCTCAAGCCCAAGTTGCCCCGTCGCTCCCGTTACAATGTCGTGTTCCACTGCGGCTCTCTTTTGGCACGCGTAGCGGCGTGCACACGAACCGCCACACCTGCGCGGTGTACCAGCTCACTGTCGCCATGGTGCACGCGGTCGGCCAAAAGTTGTAGACCCTCATGCAATGGCAGACCATCAGCCGCTTCGTGGCGATCAGGCCGGGGTACTCAACGCAGGCCGACGCACGAGCTGGGATGAAACCACCGATGTTGTCGTCGTGGGACGCGGCGGGGCTGGGAGTGCGGCCGCGATCGAGGCGCGCCGCAACGGAGCCGACGTGGTCCTCATCGATCGCTTCGGAGGCGGTGGGGCCACAAGCAAGAGCGCGGGTGCGATCTACTTTGGTGGTGGCACCGACTTGCAGCGCGCGGCGGGCTACGACGACACCCCCGAGAACATGTTCAACTACCTGAGGCTGGAGACGGGCGACGCCGTGCCCGAGTCCACCCTTCAGGCGTTCTGCGAGACGAGCGTGGAGCACTTTGAGTGGCTGCGCGCGATGGGCTGCCCGTTTCCCGTCAGCGGCCAGGTGGTGAAGGCATCGCTGCCCGCCGACGACTGCACGCTCTATTTTTCGGGCAACGAGCTGTGCCCTCCGTTCTCCGACGCGGCACGCCCCGCCCCCCGTGGCCATCGACCGCTCGGACCCGGCCTCACGGGGCATCTCACCACCACCGCGTTGCGGCACGGTGCCCAAGAAGCGGGAGTGCACCTGCACGCCTACACCCGAGCCGAGCGCCTCGTGGTGGATGGCGGCGGCGAGGTGATCGGCGTGATGGTCTCCGAGCTTCCGCATGAGCTCAGCCTCATCTGTGAGGCGATGGCCACGTTGGTGCAGTACGGCGGAGGCATGAGCCCGCTGGCCAATCGCGGCCTCAAGGCACTGCTGCGCAAGCTCGAGCGCCGCGCCCAGCCCCGCATGATCCGTGCGCGCAAGGGCGTGGTCTTGGCGCTCGGAGGCTTTGTGTTCGACCCCGAGCTGATGGAGCGCAACGCCCCCGACTACGCGGGCTGTAGCTTGCGGCTCGGCACCGCGGGCGACGACGGCACGGGGATTCGCATGGGCCAGGCGGTCGGCGGCGCGGTCGGCCAAATGGATCGCTGCACCGCCCCTCGCTTTATCGATCCTCCGACCGAGTGGTGGGGCGGGATCTTGGTCGGGCGCAACGGCGAGCGGATCTGCAACGAGACCTACTACGGCGGCAAGGTCGGCACCCACCTCATCGAAGACCACCAGGGCCGCGGCACGCTGATCCTCGACGCCACCACGATGAAGGCGGGACGACGACAGGTCTTCCGCGGCGACAAGCACCTGTATCAGCGCATCTTCGGCGTGATCAATGGTTGGGTCACCACCCGCTCGGCCTCGACGCTCGCGGGCCTTGCGAAGACGATGGGCATTGACGCGCATGTCCTCGCGCAGACCGTCGCCGACTACAACCGCGGCGTCGCGGCCGGTCAGGACGCGCTGGGCAAGGCCGCGAAGTACCTGGCACCGATCGAGTCCGCGCCGTTTTACGCCATCCCGCTCGACCACGACTCGCGGCTGTTCCCGACGCCGTGCTTGACGCTGGGCGGGCTGCGCACCGAGGGGCCCACCTCGCGCGTGCTGACCGACGACGGCACGCCGATCGACGGCCTGTATGCGGCGGGGCGCACCGCGGTGGGCGTGGCCTCCAATGGGTACGCGAGCGGGCTGTCGATCTCAGATGGGTTGTTTGCGGGGCGCAACGCGGGACGCCATGCGGCGGGTCGCCGCGCGGCGGGGCAGCTTCAGTAGCGGAGGTCGGCGCACCGCAAGCCCTCGCCACGATGCTCGGCGAGTTCGTGCTCTACTCGATCGCCGACGCCCGCCACCAGCTACGCAAGCGCACCGCGAGCCCCTCGAGCCCCGCGGTGACCAGCGGCAGCGCCAGCAACGTCAGCAGCGCCCCCGAGATCAGCCCGCCCATCACCGCCCGCGCGAGCGGAAAGTAAAATAGCCCTCCGACCGCCGAGCCCCCGATCGCCAGTGGCACAAGGCCGAGCACGGTCGTGGTCGCGGTCATAATGATCGGCCGCAGCCGGTCGCGGCCCGCCTTCACAAAGGCTTCGTGGGTATCGAGCCCTTCGGCGCGCAGCCGATTGACGCGATCGAGCAGCACCACGCCGTTGTTGACCACCACGCCCATCAAGATCAGCAGGCCGATCTGCGCCATGAGGTTGAGCGGCGTCCCCGTCAACATGAGCATCCAGGCTGCGCCCGGGAGCGCAAAGACGATCGACAGCACGATCGCCAGCGGCTGGGTCAGCGACTCGAACTGCGCGGCCAAGACCAAGTAGACGAGTGCGAGCGCGAGCAAGAAGTTGACGCCCATCTCCTCGCCCTGGGAGTCACGCTCCAGGGTCCAGCGATCCCACGACCAGTCGTAGCCGTTGGGAAACTCCATGGCGTTGAGGCGCTCCTCCACCTTCTCGCGCATCGCCATCCAGTCTTCGCCCTCGTACGTGGCGCGCACGGAGGCGTTGGTGCGTCGGTTTTCTCGCTGGATCTGCCCAGGCGTCTTTACGGTGCGAAAGCTGGAGATGTCACCCAGCCGCACGGGGAGGCCGTCGGTGACGGGGAAGCTTATCGCTCGAAGATCGTCGAGGCTGGCCCGATCTTCGATGCGCAGAGCGAGCCAAGTATCGACCTCGCGCTGGCCGTCACGGAACCGCGGCAGGGGGAGACCGCCGAGGGTGAAGCCAAACGTCTGGGCCGCATCCTGGGCGGTGATGCCCCGTCGCTCGGCTTTTTCGCGATCGACCTCCACCTCGATCTCATCGCGACCGTGCTCGAAGGAGGTGGAGATATCCTGAACCCCGTCGAAGTCATCGAGCACAGCGTGAGTCTGCGTGGCGATGCGCTCGAGAACATCGGACTCTCGTCCGTACAGCTGCACCGAGAAATAGGTGCTGCCGCCGCCCGCGTCGGCCTCTTCGTAGAACTTGGCCTTCGCGCCGACCAGGGTCGGTAGGCCCTCACGGATCCGGGCCCGCAGCGCCTTGACGCCCGCGTCATCGAGGTCGGCCCGATCGAGCACGATGACCGTGCCCGCCTGATTCTCGGCGAAGTAGGAGTAGATCTCGGAGATGCCGAACTCTTCGCGGTTCTCGTCGAGGTAGGCCTCGACCTTCGACACCGTTCGCTCGGCCTCGGACTTGTAGTGGAAGTCGGTGAACTCGTAGTCGATGGAGAGCCGCTCGTTGACCTGCCCGGAAAACGGCTGCATCTGCACCTGCTCGGACGCCAGCGGAAACGCCCCGACCGCCAGTGACACGAGGAGCAACAGCGCCGCCCACCACGGATGCCGCAAGGTCCACCCCAGCACGGCGCCATAGGCTCGCTCCGCCCGCGAAGCCTGCCGCGGCTCGGCCTTCGCCCTGGAGCGGAGCAGCCGCGTCGACATCAGCGGGATGAGCGTCAGCGACGAGAGCAGCGAGCACGCGAGCGCGAGCGAGATCGTGATGCCGACCTCACCGAGCCACACGGTCAGCTCCGAGGCACCACCGAGCACAAGCGGCAGAAACACGATGAGGGTGGTGATCGTCGCCACCGTGACCGCGCCACTCACCGAGCGCGCGCCAAGGAGCGCGGCCCTTCGAACGTTGGGTTCTTCGTCGCGCTTGCGGTCGATCGACTCGAGCACGACGATCGCGTTGTCCACGAGCATCCCGACCCCGAGCATCAACCCCATCATCGAGAGCAGGTTGAGTGTCTTGCCCAGGAAGAACAGCGCCCCGCAGGCCACCACCACCGAGAACGGAATCGACAGCGCGACGATGAGGGTGGAGTCCCAGCGTCGTAAGAAGGCGTAGAGGCACAGCACCGCCATCAACGAGCCGATGAGCCCCGCCCGCTGAAGTCCGTCGATGCCCGCACGGATATGCTCGGCCTGATCTTCCCAGACGAACAGGCGCACGCCGTTGAGCATCGGGTCGGTGTTGATCTCGCCTTCGATGGTCGCCCGCACCGCATCCACCACCTCCACCGTGTTGGCCGTGGATTCCTTGTAGACGGACAGCCCAATGGCGTCCTCCCTCCCAAGGTGGCGACCGTAGCCGATCGGGGGCTCCTCGTAGGAGATCTCGGCGACGTCGGAGAGTCGAAGGTCACCGACGCCGATCGGAAGCTGGCCCAAGCCTTCGAGCGAATCAAAGCTGCCCTCACCGCGAACCGTGAGGCGCCGCTTTCCCTCCTCGACCTCGCCTAGCACCGCTTCGGCGGAGGCCGCTTGCAGACGCTCGACCAGCGCACCGACATCGATGCCGTGCTCGAGGATCCGATCGGCGACCAGATCGACATAGACCTGGCGCGGGCGCACGCCATCGATCCGCACCCGCGCGACCCCGGGGATCCGCCTCAGCGGGTCGAGGACATGGGTCTCCAGGAGGGGATAGCTCGCCGACAGATCGACGCCCTTGGCCGAGATCCTCGCCTCCACCACGGGAATGTCGGCGGTGTTGAACGAGGTCACCGTCATGCGTCGGGCTTCGGCGGGCAGCCGCCCCCGTACGCCATCGAGCTTCTCGGTGACCTGCATGCGGATGACATCGAGCGATTGCCCCCACTCGAACTCCAGCACGAACGAGGCACTGTCCGCGGTTGCGGTCGATCGCAGCGACTTGATCCCCGACAGAGTCGACAGCGCATCCTCGATGGGCTCGACGACCTCGCGCTCCACCTGCCGCGGGCTTCGATCGGGGTGCGGGACGTCGATGACGATGATCGGGACATCGACCTCCGGGAGGAACGCCAGCGGCACGCGCTGGATCGCGATCCCTCCCAGCACGACCAACACGACCAGCAGCACCAGCGCGCTGACGGGGCGAGAAATCGCCAGGCGAACAAGGCTCATGCGGGCTCCTCATCGTCGTCGGGCCCGATCTTTCGCAAGGCTCCGCGGGCGAGGATCGAGTACACGGCGGGGATGACCACAAGCGTGAGCACGGTCGCCGCCGCCAGGCCTCCGATGACCGAGAGCGCCAGCGCCTGACGCAGCTCCGCGCCCGAGCCCGTGGCCAGGGCCATCGGGAGCAAGCCGAGCACGGTGGTCGCGGAGGTCATCAAGATCGGCCGAAGTCGAGCCTGCCCCGCCTCGATGATCGCCTCGAGCATCGCGTGCCCTTGTCGTCGACGTCGGTTGATCGCGTCGACGAGCACGATCGCGTTGTTGACGACGATCCCGGCCAACATCACCATGCCGATCATCGAGATCACGCTGACGCTGCTGCCCGTCAGATAGAGCGCAGCGACGACGCCGATGAACGCCAGCGGCAGGGTAAGAATGACGACGAACGGATGGACCAGCGACTCGAACTGCGCGGCCATGACCAGGTAGACGAGGAATCCAGCGAGCGCCATCGCCATCAACAAGGCTTGTAGCGCCGCCGACATCTCGGGTTGCTGGCCGCTCATCTCCACGCGTACCTCGGGCGAGACTCCCAGCCCGGCCAGGGCCTGCTCGATCTCGGCGGACACCGCCCCCATGTCGCGGCCACGAATGTTTGCCGAGACCACGACGACCCGTGTCTGCGCCCGACGATGGATCTCCGCGGGCCCACGGCCGCGCTCGATGTCCGCGACGTCCGTCAGCCGGACGGGGCGATCGCCGACTTTGCCGACCACCATCGCCTCGATATCGGTCACCTCCGCCCCCGCCCGCGGGATTGCGCGCACCCGAATATCGACATCAATGGGGCCTTCGCGGAGCGCCGTGGAGACCTCTCCCTGGAGCTGCTGACGCAGGGTGTCGGCCACGGTGGCGACATCGAGACCGCGCGCCGAGAGCTTCTCCCGATCGAAGCGAACCGCGACCTCGGGATGGCCTGCATCGGCCGACGCCCGCGCCTCGACCACGCCATCGATCGCGGCCAAGCGGTCACGCACGCGCTCGCTCGCGGCTTGCACCTTGGCCGGGTCATCGCCACGCAGCTCAAGCTCGATCGGACGACTGAGGCTGAAGATCGTGGGGCGCTGGAGCCGAAACCGTCGCACCTGCGGGCGATCGAGCGCCGCCCCCAGGCGCTCCACCACCGCGGCCTCGTCGGCGGGGCTGGTATCGGGGGCCATCTTTACGACGATCGCCCCCGTGTGGGAACCCTCCGCCGCGGCACTGCGGCCCAGCGCTCCCCGACCCACCGTGCTCGCCACCCGCAAGACACGCGGGTCTTCATCGAGCACGGAGGAGGCCTCGGTCACCAGGCGATCGGTCAGCTCGAGCGGTGTGCCTTCTTCGAGCTCGACGGCATACGAAAACTCGCCCTGGCTGAGCGACGGCAGCAGGTCGAGGCCGAGCCGAGGCACCATCGCCACCGTGGCACCGAACATCACGGCGGCGATCCCCATGACCACCATCGGTCGGCGCACCCCGCCGCGTAGCAGCACGGGATAGCGGCGGGTCGCCCAGCCGAGGACCGCATCGAAGCCCGCGGCGAGCGGGCGGGCAAAGAACGTCACGCCATCGACCACCGCCGCCACCGCCAATCGCAGCACGCGGACGGGAAAGCTGAGGACCCGCATCACACGACCCGAGGGTGGTGACGGGGCGTCGGCCTCGGCAAGGCTCACCACGAGCATTGGGATCATCGTGAGCGAGACGACGAGCGAGGCCAGGAGCGAGAAGCAGACGGTGACCGCCATGTCGCGGAAGAGCTGCGCCGCCACGCCATCGAGGAACACCACGGGCAGGAACACCGCCACGGTGGTGAGGGTGGAGGCGACCACGGCCTGCCCAACCTCCGATGCGCCCGTGCGCGCCGCGGCGGCGATAGAAGTGCCCGCCTCGCGATGACGATGGATCGACTCCAGCACGACGATGGCGTTGTCGACCAACATCCCCACGCCGAGCGCCAGCCCTCCCAGCGACATCACGTTGAGCGTGGTGCCCGTGCGATACATGAGGAAGAACGTCGCGACGACCGAGACGGGAATTGCGGTGGCGATGATGATGGTGCTGCGAACGTCGCGGAGGAACATCAGCAGCACCAGCACCGCGAACACCCCGCCCCACATCGCGGCACCGAGCACCTCGTCGACGGCCGCGCGAATGAACGCCGATTGGTCGCTCGCGACCACGACCTCAACCCCCGCGGGCAGTCGCTTGCGGATCTGCTCGAGCCGCTCCGCGACCGCTTCGGCGACGCCCGTCGTGTTGGCGTCGCCCTCTTTGAAGACCGAGAGCTGAACGGCCTCCGCGGGACCGAGTCGCGTGATCGTCTCCCGCTGCCGATGCGTGCGACGGACATCCGCCACATCGGCCACGGTCACCCTCCGCCCATCGCGGTAGGCGAGGACCGTGCCCTCCACGTCGGCCACGGACACGAAGCGGTTGTGCGCACGCACGAGGTATCGAGCCTCGCGCTCAAACAAGCTGCCGCCCGCTTGGTCGACGTTCGCCTTGGCCAGCGCCGCGCCCACCTCGGGCACGCTCAGCCCCGTGAGCGACAATCGACCCGGGTTGACGACGATCTCGATCTCATCCTGGTAGCCGCCCTCGACATCGATCGCCGCGACGCCCGGGGTGGACTCGAGGTCCTTTTCGATGATCTGCTCCGCCGTCTCGCGCAGGGCATGCAGGTCGGACGAGCCCGTGACGAACAGCCGCATCACGGGGTCCGCGGCGGGATCGAAGCGCACGAGAATGGGTGCCTCCGCGCCGTCGGGAAGCCGAAGCTGGTCGAGCTTCTCCCGCACATCGATCGCGGCGAAGTCCATGTCGCGATCCCAGCCAAACTCCACGGTCACGAGCGACAGGCCTGGGCGTGAGACGGAGGCAACCCGTCGGGCGCCCGAGACCACGCCGATCCGTTCCTCGATCGCTCGGGTCACGAGCTGCTCGACGGCCGTCGGCGCGGCCCCTGGCAACCGGGTCTCGATCGTGAGGCTGGGGTAGGTCAGCTCGGGCAGCAGGCTTACGGGCAACCGTGTGAAGGCCACCAACCCGAACAGCACCAGGGCAATCGCGCCCATTGCCACCGTGACTCGGCGGCGCAGCGACAGCTCTACGATGCGCATGAGCTCGAGACGCCCCTTAGTCCTGAGGGCGCGCTTCGACGGCGGCCCCGTCGGTCAGCTTGCCGTGACCGGCCAGCACCACAATGTCACTCACGCCAACGCCTGAGACGATATGAAGCTTCGCGCCATCCTGAGCGCCAACCTGGACCTCACGCTGGCGAACGGTATCGCCATCGACGACGAAGACATGAGACTCCCGCGGACCACGAATCACCGCCTCGCGCGGCAGCCATAACGCACGGTCGTGGTGCTCGCGAACCATGCGAACGGTAACAAAGCTACCCGAGCGTACCTGCGGCGGCGCATCGGTCACCTCGATGGTGACCTTGACCGTCCCGCTGCTCGCGTCGACCACCGAGGCGACCTCGCGAATGGTGCCTCGGAACTCCACGCCGGGTGCCGCTTCCAGCTTGAAGTCGGCGACGCGCCCCGACGCCAGCAGCAGGGCGTCGCGCTCGGGCACGTAGATGCGAGCGACAAGGGTGGAGAAGTCGGTGATCTCAATCACTGGATCGCCCGCGCGGGCGTACTGGCCCTCGGCCACATCGCGCCGCGTGACTCGACCACCGCGTGGTGCGTGAATGCGGGTCTGCGAGATCCGAAAGCGGGCGTCGGCGACCTCTTGGTCCGCGACCTGTTCGTCGGTTCGCGACTGCTCCCGCTCTTCGTCGCTCACCACCGTACCCAGCGCCTCGACCCGCTCCTGCGTCGCGCGGGCCTGCCGTGCACGAATACGGGCGGTCGACAGGCCCAACTTGGCCTCGCGATCGTCCAGCGCAACGAGCAGCGCCCCCGCCTCGACCGAGTCTCCTTCGTCGAACAAGACCTTCACCACTCGTCCCGCACGCTCGGCAACCACCGAGATGCTGTCCTCGGCCACCAGATTCGCGGTCGCATCGAGATACGTCGACAGCGCTCCTTCGCGAACGGGCACGGTGGTCACGGGCGTGGGCGCAGCGGGCTCGTCCGTCTCTCCCGCGGACGCGACCGAGCTACCCGGTCCCGAGCCGGATTCGTTGGGCCATCCGACGACCGCAACGGCTGCGCCTGCGCCAAGCACCGCGGTAAGCGCGGCAATTTTGGTGAGAGTACGTTTCATGGCTCTTTCGTGGCTTGGGGCACGGAACGGGCGCCCAGAGTTTCGAATGGCGACGATTTATTGCTCCAAATCGCCATTATCCACGACGACGCGCCGTGGGTTGCACTACTTCCCAATTTCTCAGATCGGATGGATCGGCGGCGGTCGACCGCTGGCCTCACGGACCGCGATCGACCGAGCACACGCCCGGATCCACCTACAGCAGCCAGTTCGCCAGCGTTCGCAGCCAGCGCCCCTGCGGCGTGTCGTCGTCGCGCAGCTCCTCCGCGCTCTTGGCCTGCAGCAGCCTGCGGACCTGCGGACAGGGCTCCGCCCGCTCGGCGAGCACCTGATGCACCGCGGCGTGGCCATGGCTCACACCCCGCTGCGCCTCCCACTGCGCCACCGATTGCGCAAACACAGGGTCGCCCGCGATCGGCTGCTCGTCCTCGTGGCTCGGCCCCAAGTCGTTGATCGCGGCGAGGACCCGCTGCCGTCGCTCGCCGTAGTTGAGCGCAGCCAGCTCGTCGGCGGAGATCGGCGCACCGAGCCAGAGATCCTGGCGCCCCATCGCAAGCGGGAACTCGAGCCGCTCGGGCAGCGCCGCGCGAGGCAAGCCACCGCTGAACCGCACGGGCACCACGGGGGCCCCCACCGCCAGCGCAAGCTCGATAAATGCCCCACTCAGCGAGCGCACAGGCTCGGCACAGCTCGTCGAGCGGGTGCCTTCAACGTGCACCATCATCGAGCGCCCCTCGGTCTTCATGCGCTCGGCAAAGTCGGGGATCATCGTGGTGAGCGACGACGGGTCGCTGCGATCGAAGAACGTGATGAGCCCAGGGTCGGCAATTTCCGGGTAGCTAAAGCAATGCTCGATGAGCTGCCCGAGCCAGGTCTTGCGATGCTCCATCTTTGCCAGCGTGACCGTGGGCACCTGCGACAGAGCGGAGACGACGATGGAGAACAAGATCGACTCCACGCCGACTTGGTGATTGGCGAGATAGATCGCGCTGCGACCCCGTACGGCGGAGAACGCCTCGGGGTCGGCGACGACCACCCTTCGCAGAAATCGCTCTAACAGGCCGTAGTAGAGGTCCTCGCCCGGCCAGGGCTCGTGGTCAAACCAACGTGTCCAAAAGTCGACAACGGGGGCGATGTCGAGGGCTCCCTCGCCATCCCCACGCACGATGCTCTCGGCGCCCTGCGTCTCCGCGTTGAGGTCCCACGTTGTGAGCGGCAGCCGCTGCTCGACGTTGTGGGGATGAAGGCCGTGGGCGGCGGCGATGTGCTCGTTGCGGGCGATCGTCTCTACGTCTTGCGTGCCGAAGATGCCCTCGACCGTACCCGGCAACCAGTTGCTGCCGTGCACCTCTTCGGTCGTGAGCCGACGACCATCGTCGACCACGCGGGAGAGCGACAGGCCCTCGGCGGGTATGCGATCGCGCAGGAACGCACGACGTACGGCAGGCGGAGCCGCCCCCAGGCGACCCTTGGGAAAACACGCCTCCACCAGCATCAGTCGGCACCACACGCCGCGGCTGCCGATGAGCTGGATCTCGAACGAGGGGAACTCCACCTGGCCCATCGGACCGCGGTAGCGAACTTCGCAGCGCAGGGTGTCCTCGGCCGGGAGCGGTCCGTAGACATCGAGCTCGGGAATCCAGGCGGGATAGGCTACGCGCCCCTCGGGAATGCGCGCGTCCCATTGGTGGAGCGCGTCATGGGGAATGCCGTGCGTGGCCGCGTCGAGCACGAACGGCGCGAGGCCAGTGTCGACAGAGGGATCGAGGCGAATGATCGACGATGCCCCCGCCTCCCCGCGCACGAGCTGCACCACGCGCTGAAACGACGGGCCATGAAACAGCGCGCCATCGTCGTACGGCAGCGGGGTCGCGTCGCCCACGAGTACGGGCAGCGGATCGGGGCGATCGCCTGGGCGCCCGATGCAGAGGCGCCCCGTCGCCACGAGTCTCTCGTCTGCCCCCTCGCCTTCGAGCCGCAGCGAGACCTCCGAGCCTTCACGCTCGATCCGCACAACCTGGTCGCTGCCCTCGGGAGCCGTGAGCCAGCCCTTTACTCGAATGTCGCGAAGACCCGACAGCCGCTCGTCGGCCCGCGCCGCACCGCCGAGCATGTCGACCATCGACATCATCGGCACGGCGGGCACCGTCCACGTGGGGCAGTGGTCGCGCAGCCATGGCATCGCCCGAAGGTTGAGGGGCAGCGTGCGTCCGCAGTCGTCGTCGCCACCCACGATGCGCATGCCTACGCCTGTGGCGGAGTAGATCTGCTTGCCATCCACCCACAGCCACGCATCGGCGATCGCATAGGCGCCACGCTCGTCGCGGCCGCGTTCGGTGATCTCGAGGGTGGTGGAGATCTTGAGGTTCGTGGGCACCACCTGGCCGCGGTACTTCCACGTGAGCGCACGATCGACGGCGATCGGCTCGAATCGCGGCTGGTCGATCTCCGCATCGAGCTCAAGCTCTCGCATGCACCACTGCAACAGCTGAAGCATCGCCTCGATACCAAGGGAGCCAGGCTGCACGGGATCTTGAAAGAAGTGAGCGGCGAAGAACCACTCGCCTGGGTTCACATCTTTTTCGGCGCGCGCCGATCCCAGGCCCGCTTCGCCGCCCTGCGGATCGAAGTAGACGATGCGATCGAGCATCATCAGCATGGTCTCGGCCATGCGGGGACGGCCGGGAGGCGCCGCTTCGAGGGCACGCGGCGGTTGCTCGGCCGTCGCGTCGAACAGCGCGCGCTGCACATCCGACGCGGGCAGCCCCGCTTGGTTCTCGAACGCCGAGGCGGGGAAGAACCCAAACACGGTGCTCATCGAGTAGACGAGCTCGCCCTTCACTTTGCACTCCACATCAAAGCCCACGATGATCATCGAGGCGGTGACGGAGAGCTGCGTGTTTCGGACGTGCGTCGAGAGCACGCCATCGTCGGGCCGCACCTCGCGATGCAGTGTGCCGCTGCCATCGAGGTTGCGGAACATCAGCGGCTGGTCGACCGTGAGCGCGCAGCCCATGTAGCTCGCCAGCCACCCGCAGGGCTGGAGCGCCGCCTCGAGGAGCACCGCAAACGGCATCGAGCGGCAGCCGTTGTCGGCGAAGTACCAGGCGTTGGGATCGAGATCGACGTCGACCTGCACCGCACCGCCGGCCTCCATGCCGCCCGCTTCGCCCTCGATGTGTGTCGCGCGACTGATGAAGTGATACGGCGGATTCGGTAGGCGGGGGACGGGCTGCACGCCGTCGAAGCGCGCGTAGATCGGGCCGAAGGCCTCCGTCGGTCGACCGCTGGCGCACGCGAGCATCGAGCGCTGGTCAAAGCGAAAGTCACCCGAGCGCGCGACCGCATGCTCCCCATCGGCGGCGGCCTTGTCGAGCAGTGGATGGCCCTCGTCCAGCGGCCACGCGGGCACCAGCCGCAGTCCCACGCGGCGAGCGTGGAACGCCTTGAGCCCATCGACCGTGCACAGGAGGTCGGCAAATACGGTGGGCTCAGGGCCGTCCCAGACCTCTTCGACAAAGACCTCGTAGTGAAGGTCTTTGGCCGAGGGCGTCACCTGTCCGCGGCAACTCAGGGTCATCGCCTGCTCGGGCACGGGCTCGAACCGCCAGCCGTCGCGCTCCACCGTGTAGCCCATCGCCGCGAGATAGAACGAAAGCGCCTGGAGGCAGCCCTCGAACATCAGCGTCCCGGGCATGCAGGGATCGTTCAGAAAGTGGCCGTCGAAGAACCAATCGTCGGGGCGAATCGGGGTGGAGGCCTTGAGGTAGCCGCGCTTCCACGGCCCGCCCTCGGGCTCAAACGAGTCGACCCGCGACAGCAGCTGCATGCGACCGCCTTGGATCGTGGGAGTGCGGGTGTGGCAGCGCGTGCGAACGACTCCATCACCAAAGCAGTCCCACGGGCGCCCCTCCGCAAAGGCCCGCACCTGGGCTTCGGAGAACGAGCGCTGCGTCGTGATCGCAGGCGGGTCGAGGCGCGGTGACTCGACGATCTCTTGATCCTCGGGACTCCACAGACAGCCGTCGGAGTCGGCCAGCTCGGCATCCGTGAAGAAGCCCGCCTGGCCCTGACGCACCGACAGCCGCGGCTTGCCGTCGATGTGGCAGTTGTAGTGGAAGAACATCAGGCGGGACTTGCCCTGCTTGGCGTGACCATCGAGGTGGATATCGAAGGCCAGCGTCTCCCCCACCGCGGGCGGACTGCCGTGGTAGGTGAGCGTGCAGCCGAGCAAGCGATAGACACGCTCGCCCTTGTTCTCCGCGTCGACCCCCAGGTAGCTGATGAGCATGAGGTCGGCCTGCCCCGACTCGATCATGATCCCGGGAGGCATGCGCCCCGCGTGCAGATACCAGGCATCCTCGGTGACGTCGGTCTCCGTCCAGATCGTGCCGAGCTTCATCGACATCGGCTCGGCATCGAGGCCGGTCACGCGGTCGGCGAGCAGCAGCGGCGGCAGGGGCATTCGCACCTGGCGAACGAAGCCGTCTTGCACGGCGAACTCGGAGCCGTAGATCTCGGAGATGGCACCACCCGCGTGGATCTCCAGCGCGGCGCGATCGAAGGTCGGGCCATGCGGGACGAGCTTGGACGAGTCGATGACGGTCGACGTGATCGCGCGAGCGGGTGAGGCCGAATGTACGGGGGTCGCGACAGGCACGGGTGTCGCGACAGGCACGGGTGTCGCGATGGGTGCGGGCGCAGCAACGGGCGTGGGTACGGGCCTCGTCGCGACAGGCACGGGCGCCGCGACGGGTACGGGGGCCGCGACAGGCACAGGCGGGGCCACAGGCGTCGGCATGGGTGGCGACACGATCGGAGCCGAAGCGACTCCACCTGCCCCCACGGCATTCACGAGCACATGGTTCGCCTGCGCTTGAACGGACAAGAATCGGTGGTGCAGCGCGGCTTGTGCTTCCACGAACGCCCGCTGTCGACTTCCGAGCTCTACGAGCTGGGCTTGCATGACCTCGGCAATGCCCATCGGGCGCGCACCGACTTGGGGGGCATGGGCGGCGGCGGGCGGCGGCACGACAGCCGACGGTTGCGCGAGCGCGGACGCTGTCGCGACCACTGGGGGTTGCGTGGGCGCGGGCGGCATCGAGGCCACCGCGGGCAGCGTGGGTGCGGGCGGCATCGGCTGAAGATCGGTGGTCACGGAGAGGCTGGACAGCGGTGGCATACGCAGAGGCTGTGGTCGGGTGGCCAGTCGAAGCTCGGGGCCCGCCGCGGCGGCAACGGCTGGCGAGGGCACGGTGCGATCGACGAACGCTTGCAGCGGCGCATGCAGGCGTAGAGGCACGCCCGCGGACCACAGCTCGGCGATGGTCTCGAGCACGGGCGTGAGGCCGCCGCGCTTGCGATCGAGCGCGACAACGACCGCATCACGCTCACCCAAGATCTCGCGGATCCATCGGCTACAGCTCCCCTGGGGACCATGCTCGACAAAGATCCGCACGCCATCGGCGTAGGCCTGCTCGATCACGCGGCGATAGTCGAGCCGACGATCGGCCTGGCCCAAGATCGCATCGGCGCAGGCATCTTCGGTTGGACGATACGCAGCCGAATGCGCGCCCGAGTACACCCGCACGTCGGACGACGGAGCGGTCACGGGCCGACGATGAAGTGCACGCCAGGGCTTCGCGACTTCCTGAAGCTCTGGCACATGCACGGCGAGGTCGTAGTGCAGGCGGCTAAAGTGAGCCGAAGGCAACGCCGCCCGAACCGCGGCACAGCCCGCGGCGTCACCCGCAACGACACACTCGGAGTCGTGATGGATGATCGAGACATGCACGCGCGGCGTTGCGTCGACGAGCTCCACCACCCGCGACACAGGGGCGAGCACGGTCCATGTCTCCCACTGCACAGGCTGGGCCCAGCAGCGCGCGACCGCCTCCATGGGGCCACCGACCTGCTCGGTAAAGATGCCCGAGTCGCGACACTGCTCGACCATCGCATCGTGGTCCGACCAGATGCCCGCGGCAAACAGTGCGTTGCTCTCGCCCGATGAATAACCGACCAAGGCTTGGGCATGCAGCCCAAGCCACGACCGCGAAAACTCGGCGTGCACTTGCGACAGGTACGACGAGCTCCACAGGCGCTGAAGCGGCGGCACCTCGCGATCGTCGGGCCACGGCAGGTCGTACTGCTCCGCGAGCACGGGGCAGCGGGCGCGAAGCGTGTCGTCCAGTTGCCCGAACGCATCGAGCAACGGGCGGCCCATGTCCGGGTAGGCGGCGCCTGCCCCCGTAAATACGAACGCGAGGTCGCCCTCCAATGGTTGCAGCCGCAGGTACACACCCGGGCCCACGGGGGTCTCGTTATGCAAGCTGGTGAGCGTCTGGGCGCAGCGGCTGCGTAGCTCGTCGTCGGTCGCCGCCAAGATCGCAACGCGACAGGGACCGTCGCCACCCGGCTCGACCGAAGCCAGACGCTGCTCGAGCGCGGCGCGGTCGGCCGCCGCAAAACGAACGAGACAGGGGGCCGTGGCGGGGCCCGCCTGGACCGTCCACGCGTCACCACCCGGACGCCCGGGGATCGTCGTCGACGCGGCGCCGTCGCTATCGCGGGCGACGAGGACCGCGGCCGCGACATCGCGAAGATCGCCCGCGGCCCAGCAGCGACCCGCGGTGGAGCGCAGCCCAAAGACATCGGTGGATGCCTGCGTGGCCGTACTATCGCTATCGCTTTCACTGTCGATCACCGCGAGGATCGGATCACCATCGCGCACGGCATCGTGAAGTCGCCGCAACACGAGAGCACTGGCCGCATCTCCCGATACGCCAACGGGCTCGCCTTCCAGGGCAGCGAGCGCGGCCTCATGCACGGGGTGGCACGACAGATCGACCCCACCCACGATCGCGGCATCGAGCTGACCTGTTCGCAACGCACGTGCAGCCAGCTCCAACGCGACCCGCCCCGAGGCTTCGCCCGCTGCGACCGTGTAGCTCAGGCCACCGAGGTCGAGCTGACGGTTGATCCGATTGGCGGGGATGTTCGGCATGGTGCCGACCACTTCCTCAGCGCCGAGCGGCGGGGCGATGGCGTCTTGCAGGGAGGCCACGGTCGCGTCGGCATTGCGCTGGCTCTGGCCGACACGATGCGGCAGCCGCCATCGCAAGCCGTAGCGACAGACCTCGGGATCGGCCTCCATCGCCACGTAGATGCCCGTGCGCTCGCGGGGCAGCGGAGGCGCGACCTCGGCCGACCGACGCGCCACGCTCAAGACCAGGAGCTGCTGGGCGATCGTGCGCTGAAGGTCGCGCGGCGGAAAACAGAGGCCGCCAAGCTCGAGCGACACCGCGTCGACCCGTGCACCGCTGGGGCGGCCTTCGTTGTCCGCGGGCTGCACGAGCGAGGTCTTGTCGCGAACGGCCGCGGCGAAGGCATCGGCGTTGTCGGCCGCCCCCACAATCGCTCCGACCCCGACCACCGCGAGCCGCCCCGAGGGCACAGTGGCGCACGCAGTCGAAGCGGCGAGCGACGGATCGTCTTCGCTGACGATCAGGTGCGCATTGTTGCCGCCGAACCCAAACGCCGAAACCCCCGCGACGCGCGGACCTTCGGATGGCCACGGCTCGGGCTCGCGGAGCACACGAAACGGACCGTCTGCGAGCGCGGGGTTTTGCGTGTCGACATGCAGTGTGGCCGGGCGCTGCTTGTGCCGCATCGCCTCCAGCACCTTGATGAGCCCCGCGATCCCGGCCGCGGTGATGAGGTGTCCGAGGTTCGACTTGAGCGAGCCGATCGGCACATCGGAGCAGTCCGCGAACACCGAGGCGGTGCTCCGAAGCTCCGTGGCATCACCGAGCACCGTCCCCGTGGCGTGACACTCCAAGAGCGAGACGGCCCTCGGGGGGATGCCCGCCCGATCGTACGCAGCCGCCAGCGCGCGCCGCTGTCCTTCTTCGGACGGGGCCAGAAACCCGCGACCGCGACCATCGTTCGACAGCCCCACGCCGCGGATCACCCCGTAGATCGTGTTGCCATCGCGACGCGCATCGGCCAGCCGCTTGAGGGCCACGACGCCTGCGCCCTCGGCCGGCAAGAGGCCATCGGCGTCGGCGTTGAAGGGACGGCTTGCGCCGCTGGGGCTCAACGCCTTGAGGGCGCAAAAACCAACGTGCAAGAACAGATCGTCCGCCCGATTGACGGCCCCCGCGAGCACGAGATCGGCTCGACCGTCGTGAAGCTGATCGCACGCGACCGCAATGGCGTAGAGCGAGCTCGCACATGCGCCGTCGAGGCAGAACGCGCCCGGACACAGCCCAAGTGCCTCTTCCAAGAGCTTGGCGGGCCCGCTCGACATGAAGCGGTTGCGCGGATCGGCGGCGGACTGCCCCTGGGGTGACCACACCGATTGCGCGTAGCCGTTCATCCCCGCGGTGGGGAAGCTGAGGTTGCCTAGTACCGCGCGGACGGCAGGTCGTGAGACGTCGCCCGTTCGCGTATCGCCTGCGTCGCGCAGTGCCTGACGAGCACAGTGCAGCACCCACGTGAACAGCGGATCGAGCCCAGAAAAAGTCGCCGCGGGCACGGCAAAGCCCTCGGGATCCCACACCCGCTCAAAGCCACGAACGTAGCCACCGCGATCGTTCCACGCACCATTGGTCGGGTCGTCACCCGGCCCGCGCACGATGTCCTCGGGCCCCGTCTGCCACGCCCCTGGGTCGGCCGAGGAGACCTCGTCACGCTGGTTTGCGACCACGTCCCACAGTTGCTCGGGGCTCAAGGCCCCAGGAACAACGCAGGCCCGACCGACGATGGCGATGGGCTCGAACGGCATGGCGGTCACGCGCGCGGCAACGAGGGCATGTCGGGGCGGGCGACAAGCTCGGCCCCGCGCAGCTCGCTGATGAGCCGCCCTTGTGCGTCCAGGAACGAGACATCGGCGATCACACGAGACGCGCCCGACTCACGACAGTGCGCGACGCATCGCAGCGGCCCCGAGACAACGGGCTCACCCGACAGCCGCAGCGCATCGACTCCCATGGGCAGCATGGCGCGACCGAGGTGATGACGCGCCCACAACACCGCGAGCTGAAGTCCGCCATCGTGCGCGGCGGCATCCGTCTGCCAGCTCTCCCACGACCATCCCGCCTTGTCGACGCCTTTGAGCGTGCCCGCGATACCATCGGCACCGATCCCCTCGAGCGACTCGATCACCTGGAACTTGTCCCCGTGAAACAATACGTCGCCGTAGATCGACTGGCCTTTCCACGCCTTGAGCGGAGGTGAGGTCGTGGTTCCCAGCCCGGTCGAGGCCTCGTCGGCGGGAGCCATCGCGGCTTCGGAGCGATAGTGCGGAGTACCGTCGGCACCGACCACCTCGAGGCCAAGCACGGCACCGTGGCCGTTGCTCAGGGTCCGGGCGCGTAGGGTGAAGCGATCGCCGCCCCCCTCGAACCCCTGGAGCTTGATCCCGCGGAGGACACGAAGGTTATCGATGGAACGCAGCGATAGATCGGGTCGATAGGCGCGTGCGAGTCGAGTCATCCACTCCATCGCCAAGACGACGGGAACAACCGCCGCTCCGCCGATGGCGTGATCGGAGAGGTAGCCGTGGCTCTGGTTTCCGACATGCACCTCGAGCTCCAGCGTGCGATCGGTGCTGCCCTTGACCAACAAAGCCTCGGCCCGCGGCTCACCGCCGAGCACAAGCTCCACCGAGTCTGAGTGCGGCGCACGCATCTCGTCGGCGAACATCTGGGCGCCTACCGCAAGGGGAATCATCGGCACTCCCAGCTCCGCGAAGCGCTTACGCAGCGCGGGGTTGACCATGCCGCCCTCCCACGGGCCCCAGCCCATCGAGCGCACGCGTACCGCGTGTCCCCGGGTGCGGGCCTCGGCCTGGGCGACCTTGTTGAGCACTTCGTTCGCCATCGCGTACGCGCTCTGCCCGTTGTTGCCGCAGCGTGCGGACACCGAAGAGAACAACGCCAACACCTTGAGCGTGTCGCCCGCAGTGGCGTCGAGCAATGCCCGCAGCCCGCCGACCTTGGTGTTGAACACACGATCGAACGAGGCATCGTCGAGCGAGGCGATCGGCTTGTCGGCGAGCACGCCTGCACCGTGCACGATCCCAGAGATCGGGCCCCACTGCTCGCGTACTTCGGCCAGCGCAGCCTTGAGTGCGGCCGCATCGTTGACGTCCACCGAGGCGTAGCGAGCCTGCACTCCGCTCGCCTTCAATGCATCGAGGGTCTTGTTGATCTCGCGCCCCGAGAGGATCTTCGCGACCTGTCGCGACAATGCGACGGGCGTGAGCTTCTCTCCCCGCGCCTGTGCCTGCCCCAGCAGCGCCCGCTTGAGCCCCGCATCATCTTCGTTGCCGCTGAGCCCATCGGGCTCGGGCGTAAGCGAGGTGCGACCCAACAGCACAAAGCGAGCGCCGCACTGCTCCGCCCACGCGCGAACGCAGGCGGCCGTCACTCCACGTGCACCACCCGATACGACGATGACATCGTCGGCCCCCACGCTCGAGTCGACGGGCTGCACCTCGGCCGCAAACGAGCGCAGCGTTCGGCGCTGGCCCGAGGCGGAGAGGCCAACCTCGATCTCCCCACCGCCGCGCAGCAGCTCGTCTGTGATCGCCGTGGCGATAGCCTCGGGGGTACGACCCTCGCACGCGATGTCGATCGACTTGAGGCTCGCCATGGGCCACTCCTGTCGAGCCGTCTTGACGAGCGCAGGAATGCCGCCGAGGTAGGCACGCGTCGGGTCGCACGGCTCCAGGCCGAAGCCCCCGCCCGTGTCCTGCACCGTCACGAACAACCCTCCTTCGGTGCTCAAGCGCGGGGCGAGGCGACGGGCCACGGCAAACGCCTCACGGTTGATGGCGAGCGCCTCCTGTTCCGTCTGCACGGCTGTGACGCCACCGAGGTAGACCACCGCCGACGCGGTATCCGAGACCTCATCGACCGCGCGGGCCTGCAACCCTTGGGCTTGCAGGGCGCTGACCAACGCAGCCGCGATGGGGCTCGCGGCGGGCGTCACCACCACACCGTCGTCGCCGAACAAGCCCGGCTGGGCCAGCCCGGCCGCTGGCGCGTCGACGAGCGCGAGCGCAAAGCGTCCGAGCGTGGGGGTCTGTACTTCGATGGGCGCCGCCGACGGCGACGCGGCGACCGAAGCACTCTCGTTCGCGCCACCGCCCATCAGCCCCTGCATGTACTCCACGATCTGCCCCAGCGTCGCCAGGCTCGACATATGCGAGGCATCGACTTCGGGCATCCCGGGCGCTTGCTCTTGCACCGCCGCCAAGATCTCCACCCGCTTGATCGAGTCGATCCCGAGCTGCGCTTCCATGTCCATGGAAAGCTCCAGCATCTCCTCGGGGTAGCCCGTTTTCTCCGCCACCACTTGCAGCATCAGCGCTTGCAAGTCGACCGACGGAGCCGCCACCGCGGAAGTTGCCGTTGGGGTCGGTGCGGAAGAGGCCGCGCCGCCCATCAGGCTCTGCATGTACTCCACGATCTGCCCCAGCGTCGCCAAGCTCGACATATGCGAGGCGTCCACCTCGGGCATCCCGGGCGCCTGCTCTTGCACCGCCGCCAAGATCTCCACCCGCTTGATCGAGTCGATCCCAAGCTGCGCTTCCATGTCCATGGACAGCTCCAGCATCTCCTCGGGGTAGCCCGTTTTCTCCGCCACCACTTGCAACATCAGCGCTTGCAGATCGACCGACGGAGCGGCGGGCGGCGTGGCGACGACGGGTGCCGCAGGCTGCGAAGCTGCGATCGGGGCCGCCGTCGGTGGGGGGGCCATGGGCGCGGCCACTGGGGCGGGCGCCATTGGCATGGGGGCCGACGCCGCAGCCATAGGAGCGACCACGGGCTGCGCGGGCGCGGGCGCGGGTGCGTACACGGGCGAGGGGGCCGCGTGCACGGGCGCGTACGGAACAACGGGAGCCGCGTGCGAGGAAGCGGAAGCGGGCGCACCCGCCATCGCTGCGAGGCCCTCGAGGCTCGCCTGTGCCGTCCGCAAGAACGCCGCGTGCGACTCCGCCATCGTCTGCTGAAACACGGTGTGTGTGTGAGCGGTTTGCTGCTGCGCTTGCTGCCACGCGGCAAGCCAGCCGCTCGGGGGCGCCGCCATCACGGTCGACGCCGCGGGGGCGGGCCACGACGGACTCGGCGCGCTCGCAACAGGTGCGGGAGCTGGCGCCGTGACCTGCGGCGTAGCGACGGGCGCACTCGCGGGAGCCGTTGGGGCGACCACTTGTGGCGCGGCCATCGGTGCGGCGACGGGCGCTGCGGTCACGGGGGGAAGCGTCGAACGATCGGATGGTGTGGACATGGCAGGACGCGGGGGATTGGGAGGAGGAAGATCGGCCGCGCCACCCGGAGGCGGATACAGCTTGCCGTGATTGGTGCCCGACAGCGCGATCGCCATGCGGGGTTTCGGCCGAAGCGCGGGATCGGTCGGCTCGCGGTAGCCCTCCCACAAGGCAGAGAGATCGAGCGGCACGCCAAGCGCGACGAGCTGCGCGAGCGCGGCCGTCAGCGACTCGAGGCCATCACGCCCCTTGCGGTCGAGCGAGACCGCGGCATGCGGACGCCCCTTGAGGATGCGCCCGACAAGGCCGCTCAGCACCGAGCCTGGGCCCACCTCGATAAACGTGTGCACGCCCGCGGCGGCCATCGCCTCTACGGTGTCGACAAACCGAACGGGCTTGGCGATCTGCCGTGCGAGGCGAGCACGGATCGCCTCGGCGTCCGCTTCGTAGGGCTCGGCGGACTCGGCCGAGTACACGGGGATCGTCGGCGAAGCGAACTCGATCTGGCCGAGGGCCTGACCAAACGGCTCCACGCTGCCCGCGACCACGGGGGAATGAAACGCCGACGACACGGGCAGTCGACTGCTTCGTAGCCCCGCCTTCGCGACCGCGGCCTCGGCTCGCTCAATCGCGGCGACGGGACCGCTGAGCACCACCTGGTTCGGCGCGTTGTGGTTGGCGAGCACGACCTCGCTCACCTCGTCGAGCACGGCCTGGACATCATCGACCGACGCCGAGACGGCGATCATCGCTCCGTCCGCGCCCGCCTCGGCCATCAGTGCTCCACGACGACGTGCGACCTCGACAAGGGCCACTTCATCGATCGCCCCCGCGGCATGCAGGGCCGTGATCTCTCCAAAGCTATGCCCGGCCACGGCCGTCGCGGTGATACCGAGCCGCTTCACCACCGCGAGCATCGATGCGCTGGTGCAGCCGATCGCCGGCTGCGCCCACTGGGTCGCGCGGAGTGCCGTGGTATCGGCCTCACGCTCCTCCGCGCTGAAGCGTGGGAGCGGGAACACGCGCGCGTCGAGGCGGGCTTCAGCCTCACATGTATCGGCGGCGCGATCCCACGTTGAACCCGCGGCATCGAGGTGCATCGCCAGCGTCGCGCCCATGCCCACGTACTGGCTGCCCTGCCCGGGGAACACGAACGCAACGTCGCCCTGCGCTTGCCCGACGCCATACCGTGTGCCATCGGGAAGCTCGAACGCCGCCTGCGGGTCCGCTTCGATCCGTCGTGCCGCCTCGGTCAGTCGCGACCGCAGCTGTTCACCATCGGCGGCCACAATCGCCAAGCGTCGGCTCGCCGTCGGCTCGTACGCGCGCCCGGTCTTCCACGCCGCGTACGCGACGATCCCCGACTCCTCGGCTCGGGCCGCCCACTGTCGTGCCTGCGCGACCACATCGTCGCCACACAGCACCACCAGCTCGGCCGGCCAGGTACGCAGTCGCTCCGCCCGCGGAGCGGGGCCGCCGTATTCCTCCAGCGCGATATGAAAGTTGGAGCCGCCGAATCCAAACGCACTCACGCTCGCGCGGCGCGGATGATCGCCCGGGCGCACCCAAGGGCGAGCCTCCGTGTTGATGTAAAACGCCGACTTCTCGAGGTCGAGCTTCGGGTTCGGACGATCGACCTTGATCGTCGGCGGCAGCACTTTGTGGTGCAGGGCCATCACCGCTTTGAACAGCCCCGCCGCGCCCGCGGCCGCTTTGGTGTGCCCGATCTGCGACTTCACCGAGCCCAGTGCGCACCACTGGCGATGCGGGGTGTCCTGCGCGTCGAAGACCATCGACAAGCCGCCGAGCTCCGCGGCGTCGCCCGCCTTGGTGCCCGTGCCGTGCGCCTCCACGAGTTCGACCGTCTCGGGTCCGTATCCCGCGTGCTCGTATGCCCGCGACAGCGCCTTGGCCTGCCCGCGCGAGACGGGGGCGTAGACGCTCTTACTGCGGCCATCCGACGACGAGCCGATCCCGCTTATCACCGCGTAGATCTTGTCGCCGTCACGCTCCGCATCGTCGAGACGACGCAGCGCAACCATGCCCAGTCCCTCGCCGAGCATCGTGCCATCGGCTTGGTCCGAGAACGGGCGACAGTCTCCCGACAGCGACAGCGCGGGCGTCTTGCTGAAGCACATGAACATGAAGATCTCGTTGAGGGTGTCCACCCCTCCTGCGATCACGAGATCAGAGTCGCCGAGATACAGCTCCTGCGCCGCCATCGACAGCGCCGAAAACGTCGACGCGCACGCGGCATCCGTCACGCAGTTGGTGCCGCCGAGATCGAGCCGATTGGCGATCCGTCCCGCGACCACGTTGCCGAGCAGCCCGGGAAAGCTGCTCTCTTCCCACTCCACGTAGTGCGACGCGATCTTGTCGCAGGCCGCCTGCACCTCGTCTTCGGGCAGCCCCTGCTCACGCAGCGACTTCACCCAGACCGGCCGTTGCAGCCGACTCACCATCGCCGCGAGCAGCTCCTGCGCCGACGTCACGCCCAAGATCACCGACATCCGCGAGCGGTCGACCGTGTCGAACCGCTCCCGCGCCGCGTCGCGCAGCACCTGCTCCGCCACGATGAGGCCCAAGAGCTGCGACGTATCCGTCGCCTTGATGATCGCGGGCGGCACTCCCCACGTCACCGCATCGAAGTCCACGGGATCGATAAATCCACCCCGCCGTGCGTACGTCTTGTCGCGCGCCTTGGGATCGGGATCGTAGTAGTCCTCGATGAGCCAGTGGCTCTTGGGGATGTCGCTCAGCAGATCACCGCCGCCGAGAATGTCGCGCCAGAAGCCCGTCGCATCCGGGGATCCCGGGAACAGGGCCGACACGCCGACGATAGCCAGAGGGGGTCGTTTTGAATCGTTCATGGCTCAACCCAAGGGGCGAGGACGAAAGTTGAATGCGGCGGGCGGCACGGGGGCCCCATAGCTCCGCAGTTGTTGCGCACGCGTCACCACGGCCGCCCCCTCCATGAGGTTGCGAGCCACCTGCACCACCGTGCGCTCTTGCGGTGCCGCCAAGAAGCTGCCCCGCACCCAGTCGTTGAAGGCCCCCATCGCGGGCCCACACCAGATCTGATAGTCGACCCGCCGATCGAGCTGACCGTCGATCGCCCAGCGACTCGACAGCCCCAGGTACGAGCGAAACACCAGCGCCATGCGGTGCCGCGGATCCGCCTGCGCGCGGGCGATCTCCTGCGGGTCACGTCGCTCCCAAAACCGCTGCGTCGATTCCCACGCGTCTGCGAACGAGCTGCGCAGGAGCTGGTCCTCCACCGTGCGCTTGTCCGCTTCGGGGACCTCTTCCCAGCTGTTGTGCGCGCGGTACAGGGTGTACAGCGACGCCGCACGCACCCCAAACATCGTGCCGCGTCGCAGCACTTGCACCTCCACGCCCATCTCGAACATGTCCGCCGCGGGGGCCATGATCACGTCGGCCACGCCCGCCTCCGCCAGCATCGCCCGCCCGCTCGCATCGAGCCCCGACTCCACGCACCCCTGGTTGACCGACCCCGTCAGCACATACGCCGCGCCCATCGCAAACGCGCCCGCCACCGCGTGTGGCGTGCCCATGCCTCCCGCCGCGCCCACGCGAATCGGACGATCGTAGCCACGCTGCGCCGCGATCGAGTCCCGCTGATTGACGATGAGCGGCAGCAGGGCGCCCAGCGGACGATTGTCCGTGTGCCCCCCCGAGTCCGACTCCACCGTGATGTCTTCGGCGACCGCCACATGCCGAGCCAGTGCGGCTTCCTGCGCCGTTAGCTGGCCACGCTGCACAAGCCCATCGAGGATCGCCGCAGGTGCGGGTTCCATAAATCGCTGCGCCACTTCAGGCCGCGAGACCTTCGCAAACACCCCATGCTTGCGAACGATCTTTCCTTGCGCATCTTGGTGTAGTCCGGTCGCCGCATACCGCACGACCGCGGGGGTCAGTGCCATGTAGGCTGCGGCCGAGATCCGCCGCACTCCCCGTTGCAGGTAGAGCTGCGCCACTGCTTCTTCGAGCTGTGGCTCTTGCGGAGAGTGGATCAGGTTGCAGCCCCACGGCGCCTGATCGCCAAGAGCCTGCTCGAGCTCCCCCACTGCTTTTTCGACCCGCGCAAAGCCAAGCCCCGCCGCGCCGAAGAACCCGAGAAACCCCGCCTGCCCCATCGCCGTGACCAATTCGGTCGTTGCGATTCCGTTGGCCATCGCCCCGCTGACGTACGGAAAGCGAGTGCCATGCGTCTCGGCAAACGAGCGATCGCCCAGCCACTCGGGATACAGCGGCGGCAACATCCCCAATAGCGGCCACACCCGAGCTGCGCCGTCGCTCGCCCCGATGCCGCCGCCCAGGCCCACGCCAACGCGCCCATCTTGGGGGTGCCGGACCACGAACGCCGCCTCCCGCACTTGCGCAGCTGCGGCCGTGATTTCCTCGGCTGTGAACGCGGGAGCCCCTTGCGCCTCACACCAGCCCAATGCGTGCTCGTTCATTGAACTCCGATCGCGCGCGTCCCATCGCACGCGTCGCCGCATCACTTTGTGATGCTGCGGCTCGCGGAGAGTTGCACAACGTCATCCCCCGCTTTGTCTTCATTGGGTCACAACGACCGCGACCGCCCGCCGCGGTGTTGAGGATCACAACGCCGCCCTCTTTCAACCGCGAGATAGACTTCGCAGTCTGTGCACGCCCATGCGCAACCCGGATCGTTCCCCTCGACCGCGCCACTTTCCTAACGTCGCACCCCAACCCCCACCGCGGCCGCTTCAGCGCCACGCCTTGGGCCCGAGAAATCGCGGCGCCCCGCCAAGCGACGCCGCCGCCCCCGTGCATGGCTCGGCGACTTCCTCGCGTTTCGCTTGGCGCCCGCAGCACGCCGCGCTACCCAGCGCCGAGGTCGATGCCAGTTTTTTCGGGGGACCCCAGCATCGTCCTCGACCCACCGCGCAATCGTCATTCCTTAATGAGTGCTCGCCGTGCGCGACTGCCCCCGATCGTGCCATCGTCCCGCCGTGCACGATCACCACGCCATCGACTACGTCGAGTTCGCGGTAACCGACCTGCCCGAAGCCAAGCGTTTCTACGCCGCCGCGTTCGGCTGGACCTTCAACGACTACGGCCCCGGGTACGCGGGTATCAATGGTGCGACCCGAGAGATCGGCGGCCTCGCCCTCGCCGACCAGGTCACCGCGGGCGGCCCTCTTGTCGTCTTGTACTCCGACGACATCGAGGCCAGCCTCCGCGCCGTCGAGCAAGCCGGGGGTCGCATCGTGAAGCCCGTCTTTGCCTTTCCAGGCGGCAAGCGCTTCCACTTTGTCGACCTCAGCGGCAACGAACTCGCCGTATGGACCGACGGCTGAACACGACCCGAACGGCCCCTAGCCCCTCCAGCGCCGCGATATCGTGGCGCAGAGGTAGCACCCATAAGTTGTGAGCATCCATACGGAAAATGGCACTCACCAACCCAAGTGCGGGCTTGACATCCAACCACACCGCGGCGCATTATCCCGGGCCCTGAACGAGGGACATCGTTCACACCGCGTGGAGCGGTAGTTAAGTTGGTTATAACGCCGGCCTGTCACGCCGGAGGTCGCGGGTTCGAGCCCCGTCCGCTCCGCAAGCTCGAGCCCCCGGAATCCCGAAATGGAATCCGGGGGCTCCCCGCCTAAGCGGGTCGCCGAGCCAAGTACTTCGAGGATCATTTGCTTGCTGTCTTTCTCCAGAAGAAAGGCAACACGGTGGAATCGATCACACCTGGCCCACACGGGCTACCAAGCCGAACGCCCAAGCGAAACGCGGGCTACCGGTCCAACAGGGCGGCTGGCCGCCACGCGAAAAATCGCTACAAATTGCGTTCGCACGTGCAACCGCGGCGCCGTAGGGCCGAGAGCACACACGTGAGATTCAGTGCAGATGTCTCGCTCCGGGCCTTTATGGACTGGTGGTTGAGCGAGCAGAAAGAACGCTTCGTACGCGAGGAAATCACAGCGACCGTATACGAGGGCTACCGCACCGCGATTGCCGATGTATTGCTTCCCACGCTGGCAGCCTCTGAAGTACGAGAGGTCGACGTCAACGCTTTCGAGGCCCTGCGTGACGCCACGGCGCACATCCCGGAGTGGGGCAATGAGATTCTGGCTCTGGCCCGTCAGCTCTTCGCTCGCGCGGAGCAGTTGGGGCTTCGGCCTCCTGGCACGAACCCAGTCGTCGCCGTTCGGCCACACGCTGCGCCGATTCCCTCCTCGCGGACGTCTCCCGAGGATGTCGAAGCGATCGTCCACGCCTGCGAGGCCGTGCGAGAAGGGGTGACGACGGCTTGCCATCCCAACTACGCCGCGTTGTTTCTTTTCATTGCGTTGTCTGGGCTGCGGCCATCCGAGGCCCGGGAGCTTCGTTGGCGCAACGTCGATTGCTCTGCGGGATCGTACGGCGCCATCTGGTTTCAAAGATGCAAGACAGACGGCGATATTTACGAAAAGACTATCGCCCTCACCGCCCCAGCGAGGAGATTGCTTGACGAGCTTCGCGGGGGTTCTGCGGTCGACGTCGACGCCCCAATATTCGTCTCTCACCGAAAGCCCGGGGAGCCGTATCGAAAGATCCACAGGGCGTGGAAGAAACTCGCCGCCTACGCGAAACGCGAAGAACTTCACCTCTGCGATGTTGCTCGCGCAGTATCCATGCAAGAGAAAACGGGACCAGGTCCCGCGTCCCACCAGGGCAAGTCCCACGCGTGGCAACCGGTCCCGCTGCAAGTTTCTGAAACGTCCGCAGACATGTCGAAGCTGACGTTCTCCAAGGACGTGCCGTTCGGAATCTTTGCCGCTGCGTGGCTTGGCGAACGCGAGGAAGAACTCCGCAGCGGCGAACTCGCCGAACGAACATACCTATCCTACCGTCGCACGGTCCAGGGCATCCTCATCCCCGCCCTGGAAGGGTGCACGATCAGCGACGTCAGCACGCAACTCATGCGGGCGCTGCGCGGGGCCACCTCGCACATTCCGGCCAAGGGAAATCAAGCACTCAATCTCGCCCGCCGGATCTTGAACGTCGCCGAACGCCTGGGTCTTCGCCCTCCGCACAGCAACCCCACCCAACGGGTCAAGCCTCACCCCGAGCTGGCCAGCGCGCGGCCGGCCTCGCCGATGGATGTCCATACCGTTACCGAAGCTTGTGAAGCCGTCATCTGCGGTGAGTCCAACGTCTGCCATCCCAACCTCGCCAAGATCTTCATGCTCATCGCGCTGACCGGAGCTCGCCCTTCCGAGATTCGAGACCTCCGGGCCGGCAACCTCGACCTCGGCCATGGCAAGCACGGCGTCCTACGGCTTCAGAAGCACAAGACCACGGGAACGATTGGAGAGAAGCTCATCATCCTCAGCCCGGACGCACGCAAGGCGATCGATCGCCTCGGTGACTTCCCGAGCGATCCCAATGCCCCGTTGTTCCCGTCGCATCGCAGCCCCACCAAACCCTATCGAGACATCTCCAAGGCCTGGCGACGTCTTGCGACGGATGCGGGACTCGACAGCATCAACCTTCGAGATCTGAGAAGTGGCCTTGCCACCAGCGCCCACGAGACGGGCGTCGACGTCAAGGAGATCCAAGGGATGTTGGGTCACAACGATGTGCGGACGACGATGGGCTACATCAAGCTCTCGCCTCGCCGTGTGGGCGAAGCGTACGAGAAGGTCGAAGCGGCACGCGAAGCCGAGGTGCGCAAACAGAGCCGTGCCAAGAGAGGTACGACGACCACCAAGAAGGCCAAGGCGGTGCGTAAGAAGAGTGCCTTCGCGAGGCGGGGGACCCCGCGGCGGGCGACGACTGCGAAGTGGGGAGGTCGCCGTGCTTAGTTCACTCTTTGTTTCTGGTGCTGGTCTCGAGCGTTCGCCAGCGCTACTCGCCTCGGTTGATCTTTGTCGCGAGGCGGATTCCGAGCTGGGCACCCACGTCCACCCCGTGCGGGTGGTGGAGCACGTAGTGGCCTTGGTCTTCGACGAAGGCACCATCGTGAGCACGGTCGTTGGTCGCTCCCTGCACTGCGGCGGACACCGACTGTGTACCGACGTCGCAGAGGAACGCACGACGCTCTCGCCGTGCGAACGAGCCGATGTGTTGGCTGCCACGGGCGTCCGCCCGTGCGTCTCCTTGGCGGAGCGAGGGGGTGCGTTGTGTTGACCTCCCCCATCTTTGGTAGTGCCGGTCTGCTCCAGCCGACGGAGTTGAAGTACCCGAGGCGACGTGGTCGCGTGCTGGCGTTCTTTGAACGATTCCTGGGAGTGGCGATTCCACGACGGCACGCCGTCTGGCTGCAAAAACACGTTGCACCCGAACAAGCGTTGCTGGGCGCGCTTCCGTCGGACTTGCTCTGGCTCGCCGGGCGTGTGCACGCCGATGTCTCGGGACCGACCAAGAAGGCAGTGCTGCGTGCCGCCACGATCGCCCGACTCGCCTACGACAACCAATACAATGCACCGCTCGATCCCGTCGCCGACGCGCGGGGCGCCGAGACCACCGCACTGCTGCGCACAACGCTGGAGGCCACCGCCTGGTGGAGCCGCTTGCGGCATCAGTGGGACTTCGTGCAGACCCGTGGGATCGGCACCGTCAGCTACATGATTGGCCGAGGACCGGGGGCCGCGTGGGTGAGAGGTACGCGAGTTGGCCACTTCGCCGTCCGTGAGGTCACCGTACCGTTCGCGCGCGGCGAACTTCCTCCCTTGCGGCATTGCAGCCGCGCTCCGAGGCATTGGGGCTGTACCAGCGGTCCCGAGCATGTCTATGCCATTGACGTGATCGCTAGCGGGCTATCGGTCGGGTCCTACACCAGCCCGGCGATCGCCTTTGAAATCGCCGATCGCTTCGAGCGTGCGGGAGTCTTCTCAGGGCCGATCCCCCGTGCGTTGGCGCGGCTGCTACGCCCCTACCAAGGGGCGCCACCTCCGACGTCCAACCCATCGTGGCCCGCGCAACCCCCCGCGAACTTTGCAGCACGCGTGCCCATGGGACCCTCCTTGGAAGAAGAGGTGCACCATGCAGTGGGTTGATGGCTGGCATTCACTCTCCTGCGGCGTCGCGGTCCTGGTCGCCGACGATCAGCCCATCATCATCTGCGATCTCGGCAGCGCGACTCTCCCCGCCGATGCTCCTATATTCGTCGGTGACCTCAACTTCCTCGACGTGCTCGCCGATGAACTTCGAGAGTATGGGTGGGAGGTTGCGCTGGACGACTGGCTCGCCGTCGACCACGACCTTCGGACATCGATTGTCCTGTCGTTTGGCGAGGATGTGTTTCACAAGCGAGCTGCACACTACGCGGACGTAGCCCAGGTGAACGCCGTGCGCCCGTCGGCGCAGTTCCGGGAAGTCCCCGGGCTCGCGGTGCTGGTCGACCGACACGGCGGGTCGGCGGTTCGCGAAGCTCCCGATGGCACGCGCAATTCTCTGCCGCTTCGGTACTGCGGTGCCGACATCGAGGTGACCATCGACGGCGACACGTGGTGCATGGATGACCTGGTGCGCCGCGCATGGGACGACGGCCTGTTCCCCCCCGCTGCGCTCGACGGGGGTGCCCGATGATTCACGGCGAGCAAAGCAGTCTATTTGCGACCGAAGTGGTCCTCAGTCTCAGCCGAGAAGGAATCGGCGCACCCACCCCTCGCACACGGAATCGGCGGATCGGCAAAATGCTGACGCCGCGCAAGACGTCGCGGGTCGTAGTGCTCGACGCCCTACGGGAGGGGCCCAAGACCGACGAGGAGATCGCCCACGCCACCGCCCTCGACGGCAACACCGTCCGTCCGCGGCGGCTGGAGCTGCTCCACGACGGCCTCATTGAAGACAGCGGCACCGTTCGTCCCACGAAGCGTGGCCGTGAGGCCATCGTCTGGCAGCTCACGAACGCAAAGGAGGCTCCACGGTGCGGGTCGCGTTGACCTGCGCCGACGTCTTCGATCCCCAGCTTGGCCTCACGGCCTACGGACCCGTCGATCATGTGATCGGCGATCCGGCGTTCAGCACGAAGGTGCACCGTGGACACCGAACCACGCGCAAGAGCGCGGGCGGTGTGCGGGTCGCCCAGGAGCTGGGATTCGAAGCGCTTACCCCCGAGGTACGACGAAACGCCGCTCATGCGATCGCCGGAATCGTTCGGCGTTGGGTCGTGCTGTTTAGCGACCTCGAGGGCGCGGGCGCGTGGTGTGAGGACCTTGCCACCGCGGGCCTCGAGCCCGTGCAGGTGGGGATCTGGCTCAAGACCAACGCCACCCCGCAGCTCACGGGGACGCGGCCGGCCTCACCCGCTGAGGCGATCGTCGTCGCCCATGCCAAAAACGGGAAACGACCGAAAGCCAAGCGCTGGAATGGCGGCGGTCGGCCTCTGTCGTACCGAGGGCCGACAGCCCGACGGGAGACGGGGCGGCCTCGGCACCCGACCGAGAAGCCGCTGTGGTTGATGGAGGCGATCCTCCGCGACTTCACGGATCCTTCGGAGGCGATCGCCGACCCGTTCGCGGGTTCTGGGACCACGCTGGTCGCGGGGATCCGGCTCGGCCGCGCGGTGGCCGGGTGGGAGCGCGACGCCCACTGGGCCGCGGTGGCGGAGCGGCGGGTGGCGAAGACCCACCCCCAGCTCGACCTTTTGGAGGCGCCTGCCCACAAAGCACGGCAACTGAAACTGGAGGTGTCGTGATGGTCGCGCGCGTACGCTTGGGCCAACGATACCGAGATCTCGATCCACGGCGGGCCGACCGAGAGGGCGTGGTGGTGGAGATCCACCGCGACACTGTGCGACTGCAATGGCGCTCGGGATACGCGACGGTCGTTCGACGCTCGCGCCTCGATGTCGTCGGGACGCGGGGGTATGTGCTTGTCGACGACCCCAGCGGGATGGTCGTTCCGAAGGCACCGCGAAGTCGGCTCCCGAACCTCGCCGCGGACTGTCGCGTGGGCAACGACGCGAAGGGGCGTCGTTTGTGGAAATGCCACGTGTGCGAACGCGAGGGACGCTTGAGCCCGCCCTGGCGCGTGCTGTTGTGGTCCTTCGGTCGAGGCCAGCATCGAAGCACCATCGTGTGCTCCGACAGTTGCCACGAGACGGTGAGGAAGGTGCGCCATGAACGGTACGCATAGCCCTCGACCTGGCCGTGCGGCCTCGGCGGAACCGCCACGCCTGGAACGCGAAGCAGTCGCGGGCTTCGGCCGGCACCGTGCCGACGTCGGGCCCCGGCGTATCGTCTCGACTTGCGAATATCAGCCATCGGCAACTGCACGCTTTGGCCTTGCCCAATTGTTCCACTTAATATCAACAGACTCGATCCACCTAGGAGTTGCGCATGGTTGACATGCCGATCGCTCACTACAGTTTGCGACTCACCAAAGGGGCCAAGCTCCTCCTCGCCTATCTGTGGCGATACGCGGGGCGAGATCTCTTTGTATGGCCAAGTCGTGCAGTTGTCATCGAGCATCTTTGCATCGAAAGTGACCGTACTCTTCGGCGCTACCTCCAAGAGCTGCGCAACATCGACGTCATCGCCGAAGACGTACAATTTCGGCAGGGAGGGCTGCGAGAAGGGTGGTGGCTCCGCGCCAGCGAAGTCCACGAGAAGGCGGCAGCGCCGTGTGCAGATGAGGAAAGTTGCAACGCCACGGACGGCGCCCCGATGGGCGACGAGGGGCCTGAATGTGCCACGTCCGCGTCAAGCGATCCTGCGAACGAAAATGGCCGCGCCCGGACAGAAATGGCCGCCACCTCGGCCAAAAATGGCCGCGCCCGGACAGAAATGACCGCCACCTCGGCCAAAAATGGCCACGCCCGGACAGAAATGGCCGCCACCTCGGCCAGAAATGGCCACGCTACTTCTATAGAACTACCAATTAACAATTCTCTCTCTCTCACCTCGTCCAATTGGAGATCTCGCGCGAGTGAAGAGCAGGAGGTCGAGAGCGAGAGCGTGCAGCTCGCGAAGCTTCGGCGATGGCGACGACACGGCGGCGACCCCGGGGGGCTCGGCCCGTGGCCTCGCCCGCGAACCCCCGACGGCGTTGAGCTTCCCGCGCTCACGCTGAGCGCGAAGATCCGCGGACTACTCGCGGAGGAGCGGACGCCCGTGGAGATTCACGAGGCAGTGCATCTCGTGGCGGAGCTGGTGGAGGCGGGGGAGCTCGCGGCCGATCGGTGGCGCTCCGGGTACGTGTTCTCGGGGTGGCTCGATGGGCTCGTGGTCCAAGCGCTCGAACGACGAGCGAAGCGACAGCGTGCCAAACAGGCGCCGCGCAAGGACCCAGAGTCGACGACCGAAGGCCAGGAGGAAGGGGCAACGAGCGAAGCAATCCTGGCGGCGTTAGACGCATCGACGTCGCTCCAATCGGTCGCGACCTCGTTGCGCAGAGCACCTTCGGCCGCATCGCGCAAACCGCCAGATCGCACGCCGACGCTTGAGCTCGTGGACGTGCGTATCGAACTCGACGCAATCGCCGATGCGATCGACCGCGAACCCGCGGACGTCTTGCGCGCGCTTGGGTGCGACTCGGTTCAAGACCTTGGCGTGGAGCACAAGCCCCGACTACGTCGAGTTCTCATCGAGCTTGGGCGCGGTGCGACAATCGAGGAAGTCGCCACATCCTGGGCTTCACCCGCAATCTGAGCGGCCAAACACGGGCAGAGGCCGGCCACGACGGTCCGTTGCACCTGGTGAAACGATTCGCGCAGCTGTGTTTCGGCAGCAGCGAGATGTGCTGGACCAATTGCGAAGAACCCGTTCGAGCCCCGAAAAGCTAGATGTCATTGCCTACGAACATGTTACCAGTGCCGGAGTCCGCGTACGCGGAACCCACATACCCCGAGAACGAACTATTCTGGATGAGGTTGTAGTCTGACGCACCATTAATGAGCAAAAGGGTGTTTCCGACCCCCTGCCCATAGAAGAAGCAGTTGTCAAACTCATTCCAATCACTGGAGACGAGGAAGATACCAAGATCCGTTGACTCCCTCCCGTAGAGGTTCTGGACGATAATGTTGGAGAATCGGTTGTTTGTAGATCCTTCTATGTAGACACTCTCTGAGAAAAACGTACCTACAGCTGGAGATGTCGGATAGACAATTAGGCCCTCAACGGTCGAGTTGTGCAAGTTGTCAATCTCGATGCCATAGAAAGTCGCATTGTAAGGAATTGGCCCGATCGAAGTCACTGAAATACCCTCCCCCGTTATAAAAAGCGAAGTGTCGAGGTAGTTGCCGGGGCAGATTTCGATCGATGTCTCGATTGTTTGTGTGCCGCCATGGGGTACTGGGCGGGCAAGGGAGTTTGTGTCGTCACAGTCTCCATCGTTCGGAGTGAAACCGTCTTTGTCGAGATCTGCGTTAGGGTAGTCGATAGCGACGGTGAACACGACTTGAATGGCGTCGTAGTCGTCCCCATCAGAGACACCGAAGCCCATCGCAATGACTCCTTCTTCAAGGGGCGTCCACGCGAACTCCCCCGTAACAGGATCCAATGTACCTAGAGGAGCATCTAGCGAGAAAAACTCTAGTTCATCCCCGTCGACATCAGATGCTTGGAGAGTGAAGTTCACTTGCTCACCGAAGGCCACTTGCTGATCGGGGACGTGTTCGAGGACAGGCGGTGTATTGGGTCTAGGGGGAGGCGAATCGCCCGGCTCGGGGCTGCCGGTCACATCTTGAGAATCGCCCGCTGGTCCCGCGTCGCTAGCATCACCACTGTATCCCGAGGAACTGCTTGCCGTAGAAGGCGAGGAATCACCGGGATGCACGTCGTTGGGAGCGCTGATGTTTGTGCAGGCGGCGCAGAAAGTCACCGCAATAAGAAGAACGACGTCGTGTTGAGTATTCAAGATCGACTCCTTCGAGAACCATGGGCGTGTGGGGTTGCACCTCGCCTTTTGAGCGAAGCCCCATCTAGGGTGGTCAAAATGGGGCCCGATGCACAATCGTGTACCAGGTTTCTACAGTGACGTTCGCCAAAGAGGTGTTTGACGTGTCACGGATCGGCGGCGAGGTTCCCCACGGTGCCAGTCCACAATAAGTCGTCGAATTGGGACTCACAAGGTGTCGAGGTGGATCATCCTGCTCGGGACTCGTCCGTTTTTGGGCCACCAGTCAAAACATGCAGCATACAGCTTACTTACCCCCCACGCCTGGAACAGGCGAGCGATGAAGAACAGGCCCGCGACCGAGACGACATCGCGGTAGCGATCTTGCCGGGGTAGAGGCGTGCCCACCCGTGATGCTGGGCGCAACAAGCCCCCACTCACGTTTCCGGGCGATCACCTCCGCACCACACTTTCGGCACCAAACCCGACAATGCGCCCGCCACAGTGGCCGTGGCTCACTTCGTAGATGCCAGCAAACAGTAGGAGGACAGTCAGGCCGTACAAGGCGCGATAGGCCTCTTCTCGAAGATACCAGCCGGTCTCCACGAGTCTTCGTAGACCTTCGGGGCTCCCGCCGCGGGCAGCGTCGGCAACCGTAAGCGCCACCTCTGCCTCGCTACAAGGCCGGTGCTCGGGGAGAAACGAGAAGGCGAACCACGCTCCAAGTACCAGGAGCACGAGCCCCGACACGATCATGCGCGCGTTCGGCTCGACCGAGATGCTCACGATGGGCTGTCCGCGACCGCGGGTCGGCGGACCTTCCTGAGTTGTCGGAAGAGCCAGCAGGAGGGAGTTCAGCACTCCCACTTCGGGCCGGGTCATGGGCCCGAAGCTAGAGTAGGAGGTCGACTGCGCCCGTGAGACCTACCGGGACCGCGGCCGAGAGGGGCGTCAGGCTTGCGCGACGTCGTTCGAGACCACGATCTCCTCATCCATGTCTGCGCGGCCTACCGAGTACAGACTCAGCCCCAAGATCTCCCCGACCGCATGGAGCCCTCGTTGCAGCGGATACGTCAGCACCTCCTCCACCCCGTTGACTAACTCCAAAGTGCTTTGCACGGGCCGAGCAAAGTCTCCGAATATCCTCTCGAGCTCGCCTACCAGATGCGGAGTGAGGCAGGAAGCGGGCGGCGCTCCCTCTGGTCGGTGCACACGCTCCAGGTTGTCAGCAAAGTGCGGGCTCTCGTCAGGCGGAGTCGGTCCTGGATTCGTGGAGTCCAGCATCGCGGCTCGCCTTTCGGCGAATGACACAACCCAGTTCGCATGCCGAACCAGCGCGACTGTGCTCGCAAGCCTGCGGAACGTATCCCGACCTCCAGGGAACCGTTGCGCGAGACCTACACAGCAGGCAAGGCTGAGAAACGACGACGACACGGCCATTGGCATCTCGACACGGAGCAAGGAGATCAGCCCGTCGGTATCGCGTAGGGCCGCTGCGCGGACCGCAGCTTCCCTCCATCGGTCGAGTTCCATTGGGTTATCGGGCTTGAGGTCCGGGCGCTTCAATAGCCGGGTGGCCAATGCGCACGCTTCGTCGGTTGTCAGGGGTTCAATGGGGAGCAATAGCCTCATGCCGTCCTTCTCGACCGTGGCGCGCGTCGGTTGCAGATTTTTTCGAATAAACTCGCGGGCCGCCAGGCCGGCCCGTGAGTCCCCGACGGTCCCTCCTTCAAGGAGACTCCATTCTCGGCCCGCAGAGCCTCGTGCCTTCGCTCATGGCAGATTAGCGACTCCCCCAGCCATCGAGTTTCGTCCCTTTTTTTCCGTACGAAACAAAAGGGTCAAGCTCAGGCGTCGATGCAGCAGCGATGCCAACGCCGACGACTGTCCCCACCGAGCAAGCCTACACAGAGCTGAACCGTGCGTACGATCTTCTCAACATGCAACTGTTTGGCGGAAGGCTCCCTCCGTGCCGAAGGCGATCTCACCGACGATCGCGATGAACCCAGAACACTTCCGATCTCGACGGTGGAGGCGGTGCTCTCGACTCTCGCCAACGAGATGGTCCACCTTGAGCAGCACCACTTTGGGGGTCCGTCCCAAGCCGGGCACCACAACAAAGAATGGGCGAGGCTCATGCGCCCATCTACCACGAATCTAGCCGCGGGATCGAAAGAAGCGGCGCAACCGCTCGGCGGGTGGCCCCTGTTCAAGGGGCTTGTCCTCTTACCCCAAACTCGTCCCTTGCCCAAACTTGTCCCTTAGGCGATTATATTGTTGTTTCGCTTACATTGTGATCGGTTTTTTTTTTTGGCTCTGCGCCCGAGCTGGTCGCTCGAATCCCGTCATAGGTGGCCGAGGCCAAGACACTCAGCACGAACGATGTAAACAGCAGCACGGGCTCCACGGTTCTAGAAGCCTAGTCGTCGCATGCAATCGTGCAAGTGGACGTGAAACATTGACGGTCCTTGCTTGCGAATCTTCGGGGTGATCGACTTCACGCGGGCGAGCATCGCCCTCGTGGCGAGCACCTCACTGGCGTCGGCGGATGTCGTTGCAAGTCCTGGCCAGCAGGCATGGCGACTGGAGCCTTACGGCTCAAGCCGCGTGAGGCCCCCCAGTCCATCGGCCACGACTCCACCATTCGCAATCATGCTGTGAGCGCGACGACAGGTCCCAGAGCGGGGGTGCGCTCTGTTCGTTGCGAATGAGCGACTGCGCCTCCTCGCGCTCAACCTGGCAGAGCAGAAATCGTAACCCGTGCGTCGACCACGGCGGCCTCGGGCGTCCCAACCGACGCACCAACAAGCTCGGCCGACCCGCCATGCTTCCCACGCCGCCACCCGTACCATCCCCAGTCCTCCCCCTTCTCCACGATCTCCACGTGGTAGCCCAAGAACGCAAACTCAGGCGGCGCCACAGGTGGTGCCACCGCCCCCACAAGCTCCGCCACCGCGCGCTCGAGCGGCAACGGCTCCCATGCCTCTTGTTCAGGCCACGCCACCCCCGCCCGCGCTTTCGCGAAGTACTCCGCGTCCACAGCCGCCAACGTATCCACTAGCGGCTGCCCACCCACGACATGCACCTTCGCCAAGTCCCAACTACACCCAGGAAAGCTCACCGCCAACAGCCCTTCCACAAGCTTCTGCCGAGGCATCCACGCCACTCGGTCACGCACCCACGGCTCTGCCCAGGCGATCCACGTCACCACACTGTCCACCTCGATCCGCGTGCAGTCTCCCGACACGTTGAGTCCATGCTTCTGCACAACCGGGGTTGAGGCAGCCAACCCTCCTGGCCGAGTAGCGACAAGCACGCCAGGCCGCGGCGGGGCCGGAAACGGCGGCACCGTGGGCGCGGGCACAGCTCCACCATCCGCGCCATCGGGCGTAGGCACGGGTGGCAACGGCAGCTCGGGCTCTTCGGGTTCGACCATCAACGCATCTACGAATGCCTCCGCGGCCACACGTGCGTCCTCATCGCTCAGCTCTACATTCGATCCCACCGCCACCGTGTTCTTGGCCGCCTCCGTCGGCGGATTGGCGGCGGTGAGATACACCCGCCACCGCACACCTGTGCTGAGACCGGTCAGGTCGATTGTGTACGGCCCTCGCGGATAGGACTCGTATGGCACGGGGTCGAACGGATGCGACGGCCTCGGCTCCACGGGCAGGTCTCCCGTTGGCGTCGGGCTTGGCGTCGGCGGGCCATCCCCACCCGATGGAGCCTGGGGCGTGTCTCCACCCTTGGCAGGCTCCGGGGTGTCTCCACCCTCGGGCTCCTCGGGGGGTGTGTCACCCGTCGACGGCGTGTAGCCCGTCGACGGGCTGTCCTCATCCTCCTCGTTCTGCATCATCGAAGCTAGCGCCGCAACGCCTGCTCCTGCACCCAAGATCCACAACAGCTTACTCATCCTCAGCACTCCTTCTCACAGCACAACATCCTCGCCCTCGAGCTCGACCCCGAGCCCACGCGCCAGATCGTTGGGGGCAACCGGCCGATGCTTTGGCCACGCAGGAACCTTCGCCCGCAGACGCGCGGGCATGCACTCGTAGATCAGTTGCGAGCAGATAAGCCCACCGACGGGCCCCGTCTTCGGGACCACGAGGCCGAGCGTGTCGTATGGCATCCCAACACGACCACGAGCACAGCCGTACAGCTCTCGCCCCTCGGCCAGGGGCAGCCACACCCGCATGTGCGGGCGACCTTCGTAGAGCGACGCGGGAACTCGAGCCACCCCCAAGCCGGGTCGACAGTCGATATACAGAGGCTCGCCGCTTTCGTCGGCCTCGCACCCGTCGAGCGCGACGTGCGAGTAGCCGAAACCCCCTGTCGCCGCATCGATGACCACCGCCTCGGGTCCATCGGGAGCGAACAGCACGATGGACACGCCACACTTCGGACGGATCGACCCCACGGACGCGCCGCCGTCGGCTCCGCCACGCGCAACCATCAACACCGCGAGCGTCAGGCCCACCCCAATCGCAGCCCCAACGGCCATCATGCCTCTGCCTCCACGTCGTCGGCCTCATCGATGTCCTCCGCTTCGCAGAGGGACTCGCGATCGACCACCACGACGATCTGCCGCTCGTCGCCGAACAAACGACGGCTGATCATTGTGGTAAACCCCGCGCCGAGGGCAAACGCGACCCCTTTGAGGACCAGGTCGACGAAGCCCTCGCCGTTGTTCGATGTGCTCACCCGCCACCGCCTCCACTGAATGCGACGCCGCGGAACGCCAGCTCGAGCACGCGGGCAATCGCCAAGCTCGCGGCGGCCGAGCTCGGCTCGGCGCCACCCGCCAGGTCGAGGTCCGCGGCGACCGTCTTCACGGTTACCATCGCATCGGCCCAGCCCACCCGCTCGGGGCCAAATGTGGTCGTCGCGGGCGGCGGCCACGGGCACTCAGGAAACAGGAGGCCCAGCGCCTTGAGCACGGCGGGTTCTGGGTTGGCGCGCAGCTCATCCAGCGAAAAGGCCCACTCGCGGAACTCCCACGCGTTGTTAACTCCCCACGACCGAATGGCGTCAGCGTCGACCAGCTCGAAGTGGCGACACCCCTCGAAGCGAATCCCGTGACGCACGCCAATCTCGTCGAACTCTTCGGTCGTGGGCGCATCGCCGCCGCCCCTCGTGTTGTTGTTGTTGTCGTCTCCGTTATTGCCGTTGTCGTCCTTGTCGTCACCCGCCGCGTTGGCAGATCCGGCTGCGAGTGCACCGATTCCGAGAACTGCGATCGCCAACCCCCACTTCATTGCATTGCCTGATTTCACGTGACGCTCCTTTCATGGGTACTGAGTTGCAGACGCGCCAAGATCTCCGCCGCCTTCATCGGTAGCGGTGGTGGCTCCTCGTCTAGCCACTCGGGATCGAGCCCCACGTCTAGGCTGTCCGCTTCGTATTCGTCGCGAGCCAGCCGTAGTGCCTCCGCGTCGCCACCGTCGCTCGGCGAGCCCCATATGAGGCGGAGGTTCAACCACGTGGGCACCTCCTGAAACCGCTTCCACCGCATCAGCCCGCGGGCAAACCCCACCGCCATCGCCACCGCGACGCGCGGCTCAAACACAGACGATGGCGGTAGGCATCGATACTCGGGGCCGAGCTGGGTCAGCCCTACGGCGGGCAGGAAGCCAAACCATCCACCCGACCCGAACACGTAGGCCGATCGGGGATGTCCGCACTCGCCAAGGCGGTGGACGTTCCTGTCGTACGACTCCGCAGCTTTCTCGGCTTCCGTTTCAGAGTTGTTGCGCGCCGCCGGGTTGCCCTTGCTCTCCCGCCACGCCACGAATGCAAAGAAGTCGGCCCACTCCTCGGCAAGACCTGCCTCCCCCGCGAGGCCGCGCACAGCCTCAACCGACGGCGGCTCGCCGTTGCCTCGACCTAAGCGAGGAGGCGCCGCGTTGGCCGATCCCGCCAACGCCAGCCCGCCGAGGCCCACCACGCCGAGCCCAATCCACAGTGCGTTTCGGTTCATGCGACCGCCGCCCCTCCCGTCGAGCCCCACCACGCGTCGGGGATCGGCTGCCCACCATTGACGGCGAAATCCTTGCCGCCCCACTCGAGGCCATGCTGCCGTACCGCCCATGCCCCAACTTCGCGCCACACGTCGGGGCCGGGGTCGTTCTGCCGCTGCTCCCCTCCCTGTCGATGCGCCAAGATGTGGGTCAACCAGCCTTGCTTCACGAAGTAGTCGACGAGCCGCCGCCCGCTCTGTGTTTGTGCTGCGGTGAGCTGGTTCATCCCGTGCGTCTCGGGGCTCCAAAACGACGACGGGTCGGTGCTCCGCGCCTTGCTCGGGAAGTTGCCCGCAAACTCCACCGACACCGAGCCCGAGTTGAGCCCGCTCGCCGCGGGGAGTCGCACGGTGTGGTCGTGCAGTTGGTACACACCGCCATCGGGCAGCACGAGATAGTGCGCCGTCACCCCGTTGTATTTGCTGGGGTCACTCCCGCGAGAGAAACCCATCTGGTGCAGCACCAGCGCGTACACATCTTCTTCGGAGCGCGTGCGTGTATGCGGGACCGCCTTCGCCGACAGTTTCGCGTGCTCCCGCCTGTCGACGATGAAGGCTCCATCATCTGCACGACTTGTCCTACTCAGTGCCATCACACCGACTCCCGCGCCAAGCGCTACTGCCCAGGGGATCCACGTCTTCACGGCGTATCCGGGAGCGGGGGGCCATCGTCGAGCTCGCCGTCGGTGGTCGGGTCGA
>WURV02163219.1:0-33663 GCA_011762755.2 Epimenia babai
ATGGCCAATTGGCTTGCTAATCTGCCTCTGGAACTTTGAACTTTGACTGTTGACTGACATACGCTTATATATATATAGTTACTGTCAGTAGGTCAACTATACGACCACATGACTGTCTAGGTCCTCGTCTGAAAAATGACTAGATGAAGTGAAATATATTAAAATTAAAGGTTGAAATTTAGGTGTACCTTAGCTATCAAACACACTGTGAGGTTTTACCTTAGCCATCAAACACACTGTGAGGTTTTACTTTAGCTAACAAACACACTGTGGGGTTTTACCTCAAACATACTGAGGTTTTACCTTAGCTATCAAACACACTGTGAGGTTTTACCTTAGCCATCAAACACACTGAGGTTTTACTTTAGCTAACAAACACACTGTGGGGTTTTACCTCAAACATACTGAGGTTTTACCTTAGCCATCAAACACACTGAGGTTTTACTTTAGCTAACAAACACACTGTGGGGTTTTACCTTAGCTAACAAACACACTGTGGGGTTTTACCTCAAACATACTGAGGTTTTACATTAGCTATCAAACACACTGTGAGGTTTTACCTTAGCCATCAAACACACTGAGGTTTTACCTTAGCTATCAAACACACTGTGGGGTTTTACCTTAGCTATCAAACATACTGAGGTTTTACCTGAGCTATCTCACACACTGAGGTAACAATGTGAATAAGCCATGCATGTATGCTTGTAATCTTACAGTTTGTCCACTTATAAGCCTTTGTATATTATCTACAATCACAGTTTACTATACAAATATACAGTACTACACCAATATATACTATACTTATTATGTGAAGCTATTTAATACAATATAAGAGCAGAAATCAGTGCCAAAAGTACATAAGTTAGACAATGGAAATAAAGAATGAGTGCAACGATGTTATCATGATGAATCACTGTGTGAGTTGGCGAGTGAAGTTGGTGAGATGAGTTGGTGGTTGAAGTTGGTGGCTGGAGTTGGTGGCTGAATCGTTATAAGTGCTACGTCAAATGACCTATCTGAGTAGCTAGCTGTATTAGTGTTAATAAGTCAGTAAAACAAGAAACATGACACCTCTATCGAGAGATTAGTTGAACTTATTTGTAGGTAGTCAGTTAGTACCTCTGTCAGCTGGTACCTCTGTCAGTTAGTTAGTTAGTACTCTTGTAAGTTGGTACCTCTGTCAGTTAGTTAGTTAGTACCTTTGTCAGTAGGTACCTCTGTCAGTTAGTTAGTTAGTACCTCTGTAAGTTGGTACCTCTGTCAGTTGGTAACTCTGTCAGTTAGTACCTCTGTCAGTTGGTACCTCTGTCAGTTAGTCATTTAGTACCTCTTTTAGTTAGTACCTATCAATTAGTGCTCTCTCTCCTCGCTACAATCTCAAATTCTCTCATGTTAAAACACTTTATTAGCAACACCCTGTAGATAAATCGGACAAAACACATCCCATCGTCATCTTTCTTAACCTGTTCTTGTAATTCAGTATCCTCACGTTTCTCACGAGATCTTCGAGCACTTGTCTACGTAATCGTGACAGGTTGTCCTCACGCTGTACTGGCTCGCTCAAGTTGTCGATGCTGATGACAGCATACCGAAGCTAGACTACACCGCATTCTCTGGGATCATATCTCGGAATGTGAAGGCCATCACTCCCACCACGTCTCATCCACACACTCACACAACGTGAGTGATTTATCGTAGCTTCTGTAGAATCTCTTGTATGGAACAGTTCGTAAAAATGTGCCTTCAATGATTAAACGATCATTATCATGTACCACCGTATGCCACCGTGTACCACAGTATACCACCGTATACCATCGTGTACCACCGTATACCACCGTATACGGCCGTATACCACCGTATAAGAGGAAAATTTGAACCCATATTTTTACCTTTAAAAACCTTTTTTTGACTTGCTTCCTGAGTATATTTTCCTAATTACGCAGAGTTTAATGAAATTGGCGATGACAATCGCCATCTTTAAGGGGTGTGTAGAGACCACAATTGCCATCTTTAAGGGGTGTGTAAAGACCACAATTGCCATCTTTAAGGGGTGTGTAGAGACCACAATTGCCATTTTTAAGGGGTGTGTAGAGACCACAATTGCCATCTTTAAGGGGTGTGTAGAGACTACAATCGCCATCTTTAAGGGGTGTGTAGAGACCACAATCGCCATCTTTAAGGGGTGTGTAGAGACCACAATCGCCATCTTTAAGGGGTGTGTAGTGACAGAATTATATAGACAGAGAATGTAACACCACACGATAGAAAGATCTAATTGGTTGAAGTGACCTCGACTTTGGCATAATGTTGTCTACTAAAGTATTGGCCGCACTGACACAACCAATAGGATTTGTCACTCGGACTTTGATCTCTAATGAATATTCATTAATTCCATATTAGTACGTGATCGCGTGGAATTAATAGAATTTATGTCTGTCAATGGTTGAACAATGCATGTTTAAGGCGAAGATAAATGTGCTATTGCTGGCGTGATTTATTAACAACGTTGACATAACCGATTACATACGACATCTTAAATAAAAAATGTCTGGTCATGATTTTGAATTTTTTTCATACGAGAAGTCGACTTATGCGTCTGTTCGTATATATCGTTGGTGACGAATAGACTCTAGTTAGACATGGGTGCACGAGGCACCCCACAGACAGCGAGCTGTTTGATTGGCTTTCATTTCACCATTCGAAAATTTCCCTCGCATCACATTCAGAATACAAAGATCGACTGAGAGTGCCTGATTATCTGCCCCTACCAACGCTGCTGTTTAGTGGTGATGTATCCACAATGCAGCATCTCATACTTGAATAAAATATTCAGTTTATCGCGCGACATGCTATTCGCCCATTATATTCCATTATCTCTGTATCAATGCAGGCAGTATGTCTAGACCACAAATATACATAAATTTTACCTAATTAACTTCGGTGTGCTGCATTAAAATATAATTAATGAAATCATGGCATAAATTATCCTTTATTCACCACAGTTGTTTTTTCCTTCAGGCTATCTCTAAGTTGTAAGTTGTTATTAAATCAACTCGCACATATATATATATATCTCTCTCTCTATACAATATAAATAAATAAATTATATTGCACCATTAGTGTGAGTGACAAGTGGTAATAGATTGTTGCCAACTTCTATTCATATGTACTTATCATTCAGACAAATTCGGTCGACGCAGTCTGACTGGATTAACCCTCCCAGCTCTGCCCGGTCTACAATAACTTATGTATTAAGCGCAATGTACCGGTGATTATATCCTTAAGGGTTAATGTACAGCTAACTCTCTTGCTGGGATAGAGCTCATTTACTTACAGACCATTAGTCCAAATTCCTAATTATTTACGAACCACTTACCAATGCATATTGCTATTAAATAATAGACCTAACTTTGTTTTGAAAAGTAGTCGACCTATTTTTTGTAGAAGAATCAACAATTTTCTTAATCAGATTCATTTTTTATTTGCAGTCACCCATTTTTTTATAGTTTTTTCCCTCAAATATTCTCCTAAATGATATAAATTAGTTGATATGTAGGTTTGATCATCGATACTGTTAATCATCGACCTCACTTTGAGAAGCGCTCCACAGCCTGACTCAACTGAATCCTGTTTCATCACTACAAAATGCAAGAGTAAGGATCTGATTGTGATCGCTGTGGATAATGGATTAGTAAGAGCAAGGGTTAGACAATGAATACCACCGACTGTGGCCAGACCATTGACCTTTGTCCATTCAAGCCACTGGTTCAAAATAGTTCAGGCTTACAGAGGGCTTACGGAGGGCCAACTGAGGGCCTACAAATATCGCATATCTGTGATAGTTGATGAGTTAACAACAACATGGCGAGATAGGAGTAAGTGCCCTAAAGACCTTGAGAGCATACTAAATGCAGCAACATCAGAGGGAAGAAGGATTGAAGCATACCACGCTGCGAAGGTCACGCGGGCATCTCAGGGCAGTCAGAGTTTAAGGTGTTTTTGCTTGAACATCACCACAGATTGTCTACTGGCTAGACCCGGGAATCTCTTAAAGTCTTGCGTATTTCAGTAACAACGATTGAAGCACTTCGCCTCTTGACCTGATGATTAATTATTCCCAATGACAGGATGAACGACCAACAAAGCCGTAAGTTGAGCGGGAGTCGCTCATACGACAGCAATCGTCACTCCGCTGCGTTTAGTGACAGCACCGACGAGTGGCACGCTAACGGCTCCGATGCCTCTCATGACAGTATTCCTCACACGCGCTCGTCGTCTGCCGATAGCTCCGAGTTTTACGGTTCTCTACGTAACGACCAGTCGCGATCATCCTCGCTCACCGACAAGTCACGAACTGGCGGGTCCGGTGATCCCTTGCAATACGTCAAATACGGACGCAAGTACAGGTCTGTTATGATTTCTTAGCAAATGTTCAAATCTTTGTGTTTTTTGTTGCCCTCTAATCATCGTTCCAGCCAGGGCTGCGCTGTTCTGAAGCTAACCATCCAATATTTCCCTAAACCGATTGCCATGAACCGCCGGGAGGGGAGGTATATTTGTTTTCTCTGTTTCAGTTTCTTTGTTCATGCTATGTCTTAATGTCATATTTAGTGATATATCCCCATGTAACGCTGTATCACTTGTGGAACGCAGAAACACAGTCGGTTACATACATTTACTGTATATACAGAGACCACATACGCCGTTGTGTGCATCGAGACAGTGGTGAGTGGCAGGCGAGTGTTCAGGTAACGTTTTGAGTCTTTCATGCAGTGGTTACCCTGAGGGTAATCAGCAATGTTTGTGACCTATACAGTTACACTTTTACCGTACATGTCATCATACGGTCATTAGTGTAGTGTAGCGATGTGATTTATGTAAGTTTTACTCTCACTTCCCGATTGGCAGCTTGAGACACATCAGCTTGGACATACTTTGACCTGTCATAGCTGATATTTTTAATTAATGTAGGCACTGGACTTGAGTGTATCATGTAATATTATAATTAACCTTAACCTGTTAATTGAATAGTGTTTTTTTATAACAGCCTTGCTGATACAGCCAAGGAGCAGATGGAACAGGTTGCTGAGGTGAAGCAGCGAACTTGGTCATATGATGACGATGACGATGTGGACTGGAAATCTGTGAGTATGGTCCTACAGCCTTTATATACCGTGGGTGGTTGGTGATGTGGATGCTAGGCGTACGCCATGTGGTGCTAGTGTCTGTATGATTAGTGGAGAGGAAACAGACGAGAAATACCGAGCTTTGCGAGCCATGCACCCTCATGATTGTGCTCGTACTTCCCGGTCTTTTTTATGCTGAATGTTACCATATATTGTAGGTTGGGTTTCACAATGTAAGTTGGATTTTTAAATATATAAGGTTGGATTTTGCAATCAGTAATAAACAAATTTTTAAGATAATAAATAATGTCACTTGACCTGTGGACCAGACATGAACCAAGTTTTATAATTTGTCGATCAGCTACAGGCCTTACTTCTGTAAGAAATAATTTTCCATGTAAACCAATCAGAACCTGAGCAGCTGGCGTAATCGTCGTCGCAAGATGTCTGCCGCGTCTCTCGCCGCGAAGGAACTTCTGGAGTCGAACTACGGCGAGGATGAAGTGCAAGTGCGTCCCACAAAAACTTTCGACCAGATCGTCAAAGACCGGTAATGATACTGACGAATTTGAGTGATCTATGGCACTTTGAAGTATGTGGCCAGTTGGCCAGATGGCCAGCATGTCGGCATATGTCAACAGGTTGCACTATAAATATCTCCTAGACTGCGATCGGTCCGAGTGCAACATTTATATGTTGCGTCTTAGTTGACTGAATTTTTATAAAACGAAAAGTAAAGGTAACATCTTATAGACTAATTGAGAGAGTGATCCAAGCGAGCTTATGTTTACAGGTATACTTCGTGTCAGAGATCACACCTGATGATGTATACCTGTATACAGAAGCCACACCTGATGATGTATACCTGTATACAGAAGCCACACCTGATGATGTATACCTGTATACAGAAGCTTGTGCTTGTGAGCTGTTGTCTCAGTCATTAAGCTGTCACCTCCACTCTACATTTTACGTATATATGCCTAACATGGCTACTCACATCTCCATGAAGTTTTTGAATTATTCTTAAACCTTTTAAATATAAGAAATCTATGTACCTAATAAACATAAAGAGATCTACCTGATAAATCTCAAGAGATCTACCTGATAAATCGACTGTGCGAGTACAGCTATTATTGTTTTTCGCAAATAACAATTATTCTTGTATCAACTCATCAATTCCTGCCTGGTTCATGGGTATAGTATATATATATATATTGTTTGTCGTATTTAGAACTGTTATAGCACTGAATAAATGGGGCTACTCTCGAAATCACAGAGGCCAGAGACTCTGATGGTGAGTTGGTGACATACCAAGATCCATTAGTGAGATTTGTGTCGAGAGTATGCGAGTAGTCAGTCTGATGAAGGCGTTTATTTCACCAGAGAGAAACGTGTCTCGAGTTACAACTCTTATCCAATCGGTGACGACGATGGCAGCATGGTGGTTGCCACGTCGAAGGTCACGACTGCGCCAACGCCCCCGCCCCCGCCCCCGCTGAGACACGCTCAAAGTTACATCGAGGAGACTCTCAATCAGAAAAACAAGGGGAGCAACTCGAGTTCGGTGAGTGAGGCTACGTTCGTATGGGCGGGGTGTACCATATGGCGTATCTTACTGACACACGTAGAGCTGGCCTTGAGTGAAGGGTGACGTGTATTGGTATAGAGGACACCGACTCTGTGGGCTGTCATGACTGGGGAAATAGAATAAATAACTGGGGAAATAGAATAAACAGACGGACAAACTATGATACGAGATATTTCATTGATAACAGTTATAGAGTGTATAGATTCTTCTACGCATCATTCCCATTTTTATCCCCTTTTCTCCCTTGTCCCAAGTATATCATATACGTCAAGTGAGGTTTGATAAATATCTGGCTTGTTTGTGTGTCACCACGGTGATCGTTGAGTATTTCTTGTTTGTGTGTCACCACGGTGATCGTTGAGTATTTCTTGTTTGTGTGTCACCATGGTGATCGTTGAGTGTTTCTTGTTTGTGTGTCACCACGGTGATCGTTGAGTGTTTCTTGTTTGTGTGTCACCACGGTGATTGTTGAGTGTTTCTTGTTTGTGTGTCACCACGGTGATCATGAGTGTTTCTCGTTTGTGTGTCACCACAGTGATCGTTGAGTGTTTCTTGTTTGTGTGTCACCACGGTGATCGTTGAGTGTTTCTTGTTTGTGTGTCACCATGGTGATAGTTGAGTGTTTCTTGTTTGTGTGTCACCACAGTGATCGTTGAGAGTTTCTTGTTTGTGTGTCACCATGGTGATAGTTGAGTGTTTCTTGTTTGTGTTTCACCACGGTGATAGTTAAGTCTTTCTTGTTTGTGTGTCACCACGGTGATAGTTGAGTGTTTCTTGTTTGTGTGTCACCACGGTGATAATGGTTGATAGTTTCTGTTATGTCAGGTAATGTCACGAGATGTCATCCCAAATCAGAATGAGGATGCCCCAGCGACTGACAACAGTAGAGAAAGTAAATCAAGCCGACTCAAAAAGTTCACATACCCCGTTGATAATGATGATGACGACGATATTTGGACGACGCCAGAACCCAAAACTACAACTACTCGGAAGGGGGGAAAGGAGGGATTAAATGATGCCCCTATTTCAGCGAAGGATGATTTTGGTTTGGAGAAAAAAGATCAGGCAAATAAAGAGAACACTGCACGCCGGAGGTCTGAGGTGTCGTTATTTGAGCGTAAGTTTGGTGCAAAAGAAATCACGCATAATGACGGAGGGCACGCTGGTAAACCCAAGATGAATAACGATGCCATAAGTAAACCCGGTCGGGTAACGGACATTTTGAGATCATTCGAAAAGAAGGATAATGAAAATAATAATAATCGCGTGGCATCGTCGAGAATAGTAGATCGTTCGAGGTCGACTTCTTCCAAATCGCGGGACTTTCAGCAGTCGACGGTGGAGACGAAGGTCTTACCGGGTGGACGGAGAAGTGCTTCAGAATCCTGGGAGACACCCGCCGTGAGGAAACCGGAGGATGGCGGAGTCGCGAAGGTCACGGCCGATCAATCAAAAAAGGTGGTTTTTGTGGATGCTGCGATAATTATAATACAATATGATGGCAAATATATGTTGGTTTTGACCTTCACCTCTGATTTGTTCGTCATTTGTTAACACAAAACACATTTTGAGTGACATTAAATTATTTTAAGCACCATACACATGACATCTAATGATGATGGATCCAGTAACATACATAAACACACCCAATACAATGTGACGACATTAAATAATATTTTGTTTTATTTGATTTATGTTACGATTGGTCCCTCTAACAAATCGCTGAGTCATCGTGATAACGGTGTTTTGTGTGTCACGTGACAGGATTACGTGGACAAGTTGATATCGATCAGACAAGGCCCGAAACGTGAGCCGATGTTCGGTTTCACTTTCTGTGGGGGCAAAGATGTGCGGGAACCTGTAGTCGTTGACCACGTCGACTTGGGTATGGTGATTGTTTACGAGGATCTGGGTCTGTAAACATGCTAGACGTACCGTTCGCTGTAGTCAGGGTGTGGCTGGCATTGGTGGTACATGCATTGCCTGTAATATTCTCACGAGGACTCCGGTTGATTTTTACCCAGCTTTAGGCACATGTCGCCGCGTTGGCTCTACAAAAAAAGGCCCAATTCACCCGATATTCCTGATCATCGTGAGAGCAAGATTTATATTGAAGTGGTCTATTATAAATCTTATTGTCAATAGATAATGATAGATATTTATATAATAATAAGGGTATTTGGAGTCGATTAACATTGTAAGTTTAACTGACATTTATACACATTGAGCTGTCAGCCCGTTTATCAGTCAATAAAGAATACCAGCTGAATTAAATCATGAGCCATGAATGACGTGTCTTGTGTCGTCTGCTTCCATCAGGGAGTGCAGCCGATGTCTGCGAATTGAACGCGTGCGATGAAATCGTAGCTATAGATCGCCAGGTTACATCAGACATGACGCACGCTGACGTCAGAGCCATCCTCACGAAGGCAGTCGACAGAGGCCAGATCCAGCTCAAGATACGTCGTTACTTCAGTCGTGGTTCGTAATTTATCGGTAACATCTATCTTTCAGTCATGGTTCGTTATTTATCAGTAACCTTTCACCGTTACCTTTCAGTCGTGGTTTGTAATTTATCAGTTACCTTTCACTGTTATCTTTCAGTCGTTGTTGGTAATTTATCAGTAACCTTTCACCGTTACCTTTCAGTCATGGTTCATTATTTATCAATAACCTTTCATCGTTATCTTTCAGTCATGGTTCATTATTTATCAGTAACCTTTCATCGTTATCTTTCAGTCGTGGTTTGTAATTTATTGGTGACCTTTAACCGTTTTTTTCCAGTAGCAGTTCGTAATTTATTGATAACCATTACCCTGGGGTTTGGAATTTTTTGAGACCTTTTTTGAGAAAAGAAAACCTCAAAGAGATACATAGTAACATAGTGTAAGAAATCCTTACGTCAAAGAATAATGCCTGGGTAAGTTGATAATGCAGGTTCTGTCCCTTGAACCAATTTTAAGTATAGTGTGACATTGATGTAAGGCATGTTAAAATTTACTTTCCCAGTGCATATTTCCATTCCCATATATGGCACCTTCTTGACCTTTTGTCCATTTTTGTGTTACTCGACTATTACTACCCACACAGGTGCACGACTGAGTAGGTACAACAACATGGCTGACTCTCCCTCTCAGCCACGCCGATCATCCCGGGGTGCTGCATTAGATCACGGAAACTCTGACCCCCAGGTCTGTATATCCTCTGGTCTGTATACTACCCCCTCACATACCATTTACAATTAATGAATGCTACGGTAGCTATTCAGTGTGTCAACGATACCTCGTGATGTATTCCCCCAGGAAGAAGTTGAGGATGGCACGCCACTGATGGATAAACTGCTGCGCGGTCACGACTCCCGTGATGACCCTCCCCATTTTAACAAGTCGCACCGTCAGTCTAGTAGTAAACTACCGAGTGATGGTAGTAGTGAACGTCGTGGTAGACCATCTCCTGCGTCCCTTAATCACGATCTTCTCAACGAAGATGCCCCCACGAGCAGCGCGCCTTGTTCAAATAACTCAGACATCCTTTACAGATCGACTCAAAAAGCGATGGACACTGTAGCGTCTGATGACATTATGATGGCACCCATCCCTGCTAATGATGGACATTCTCAGATTCTTATACCGTCATCGTCATATCCGATGTCACCGACTCCCGCGATGTCACCCACTGCGGTGACATCAACATCGGTGACGTCTCCGGGTCCGATTCAGACGGCCAACCCGATCAATGAGGTCGTTGAAGAGCGGTCGACGTTACGCAAACCTGCGCGAAGACATGAACCTGTCGAGGTGAACAATGATGAGGAGGGCGACGAGGAGAGTGATGAGGAGGGTGATGATGATGATGAGGAGGGTGTATACGAGAATATGTCCGTGTACCACCACGACGCAGACTCTAACAACAAACCACGGTCGGCGTTGTACCCCGAACCTTACTCACAAACGAACGAACTCATCGGGGAACCCTCCGTGTCTGTGAACGTCGGTCAGTTGTTACGGTATCGTTAGTAGGCGTTATACGACTGTTATACATTCGTGTGTGCAGGAATACGGTGGCACTAACGCATTGTGTAGCGACGAACGGGATCCTTCATATATCCTTAGTATACTTCATCAGGTGTAAGGTGGATTGATGAGGCACGTTTAAACATCATACTGGCTTTATTAGCCTCACTATCGTACATTCATTATACGAGAAGACACTCTCACTATATCGTCACTAGTCCATGCCTGGGATGTAATGATTACTGCACGTATAGGCCTGGTTTATCTGTGATATTTGTGCTTTATACCGAATACAATATACATACAATATAAAACAATATACATATTATTACGTAATGTATCTTAAGTACTTAAATGGAAAAAATTGAGCAGAAAAATTGACAAAAGAAAATGGCTGGTAATTGGACAACCGATGATAATGTCCGTTAAAGAGATTAATTAATGTCTACTTCAAAATGATTTGTCAGGTTTCGATGAATTACCTGTAGCTATAAACTGATTGCGTGTACATACATCATTTACTATTATTTATTAATATTATTTATGTGTGTTGCATTATTTTAGATGCCAAGCTTCCCTCGTGTATTTTATTTGAAATTCGTATCCTCGTAGATGCCTGCGTGCTACCCCGACCATGGGTCGACCAGTACCCCACCCCTCAGCCACAAACCGACGGATCTGGCCCTCCCGAAAGTCTCATGCGGTGGCAAAAGTCGAAGCAGCGTCCTCAGGTCAAGGTCAGTGAAATGAGTGCGGGAGAGGAGGAGAAACTGTACCAACAATACGGTATTCAGCCAAGTGTGACCAGCTCCGCCCAAGATCAACGCGTCATGGATGAGTGGCTCCAGCAATCTCGCGTCAGTTTATTAAATAAAATACCACATTCTTGTCTTCTCAAAAATTCTTATCTAATTTAATCCTTATCTATTGAATTTCATCGCCCAGTAAACCACCTTTATTGAAGGGTGCCGTAGCTTCATTTTGAGTGGGGAGGCACCCTGGTGTGCAAGTTTCCGTTGTAACTAGATATTTTTTTCAGGGATAAAACCTTCTACCTTGTCGGGACTAATTTTCTTCCCATCAGTATCTATCACAATGCAGTCTATCAACACAATACAATACAATGACTTTGTTTTATTGATAAAAATGCCTGTGTAGCCTTGGCGGTGTGATCATGTGTGATTATCTGATGCCCTCTTCCGTCTGATGCGGCTGTGTATTGGATGTATAGGAAGCTGATGAAACTGTCGCTTCTCTTCGTGATGTGTATACCTCGTCTGGTATCTCATCTCATTGTACGTAGCCCTCGCTTGTCTTGATTCACCAGAGTCCCCGACATGGGTAGGCTATCAGTTCTATACCTCGTCTGGTATCTCATCATCTCATTGTACGTAGCCCTCACTTGTCTTGATTCACCAGAGTCCCCGACATGGGTAGGCTATCAGTTCTCCCAGTTGTGTCATAAACCAGTGACCGCGTACACAATGGTTTTAACCCAACATAGATAACCAGTCTGTAAGTACATAAGTAGCTCGTAGTTATCTGTACAATGTGAATAATATGGCTATTACAGTTGGTCGTTGCGTTTGTTGTGTCTCTCAGAACCGTGCAGAACGAGCAACATCCAGCAGTGCACCTGGATCTGCGTCTACCGCGGAGATCGAGCTGCGTATCCCCGCTGGCGAGCTACTCATCGACCCTGCCAACAGACCAGAAAGGTAATCTATCACCTCCCCTGAACATTCAGAGTTGTTGAATTTCAGTGAAACCGTTGGTTTTGTAGCAGCCTTGTTCAGAATCATGACCATCTCTTGTGAACGTGTGATACAGTAGACCTATCAGACTGTCTCAGGTACTCCTACAGAGTTACCTCCCTCCATTGCCAAATACATACGACATCAGCAACAATCGACTGACTGCCCTGCTTCAAGGGTTAAATCAATCATGTTTAATGACTTTGTCAACATTACCTATTCAATCACTTTTTTTTGAATTATCATCAGTATGCGTCCCACGCCACTATATCTCCTTTTCACCTACATAAAAAATATAGCTTTATTCAATATAGGTTATATATAAAGATATATCCCTAGTATGTCTCTAGACAATACTACTGTTGGTGGTCAACTCTATAATGAATATACATATATATATATATATATATATAGGTTTACCTGAGAGATACTGTGTTTGCCAGTCAGTGCATCTCTTCTGTTTTCTCAATACTTCTATAACGTGAGAGTCTCCGTTAATCTATTACAACAGCCAGACTCAGCAACTGCCAGTCTACAGCTTCAACGTGCATCTCCCGCAGCAAGTGCCAGCCACGACCCCAGGTCAGTTGACATGACACCGTCGCCACGTGTCCATCATACAAACTGCTTTTGGTATTGTTAGCCTTGGTAACGATTGCCGTGATAAAATCCCTATCCTTCTTTTGGACTGGTATTCCAATACGAAATCAACAGTTTACAATAACATAGGTGACATTAGTGGAATGAATCTGATGGGGACATCGTTACTTGTTGCTACTTGACATGTTTTTTCTCAGATTCACACGATAACGGGATGTTTGAACGAGAACTCACCGAGAAGGAGAAATGGCTGAAAGAGCAAGAGGTTCGTCGATGAAAATCACAATGGCTACGTTATTTATTGTTCTAAAGTGTTATAAACAGCGGAAGTTAGATCATTATTATTATTATTATTGTATTTGTAGTGCCTCTTCAACTAACTAGTCATCAGCGACACTTCACAATGGTAATAGTGATGAATGTAGACGATCCCGGATCCATTCCCACCCTAGCTCCAACAGTAACATTTTGAGGTAAAAGCGCCTCAAACCCATCTGCCGCAGTGGGTGGAGTATGTCTTGCGGTGTGGTTCTGTACGGGCTTCTCTTCTCCCTCACATTTCTGTGTTTCACATGCCCTCTGGATGGTCTCTATGGCCCCCACCCCCACCCTTTTACTATCTCGTCATCCCATTGTGAATCATCATCAACTACCATAAACTCAGCAGATTGTGCGAAAAATGTAGGCTGTCTCGTCTGTAGGCTGTCTCGTCTGTAGGCTGTCTCATCTGTAGGCTATCTCGTCTGTAAGCTGTCTCGTCTGTAGGCTATCTCGTCTGTAGGCTGTCTCGTCCTAGGCTATCTCGTCTGTAGGCTGTCTCATCTGTAGGCTATCTCGTCTGTAGGCTGTCTCGTCTGTAGGCTATCTCGTTTGTAGGCTGTCTCATCCATAGGCTGCCTCGTCTGTAGGCTGTCTCGTCTGTAGGCTGTCTCGTCTGTAGGCTGTCTCGTCTGTAGGCTGTCTCGACTGTAGGCTGTCTCGACTGTAGGCTGTCTCACCTGTAGGCTGTCTCATCTGTAGGCTGTCTCATCTGTAGGCTGTCGTGTCTGTAGGCCGTCTTGTCTGTAGGTTGTCTCGTCTGTAGACTGTCTCGTCTGTAGACTGTCTTGTGTGTAGGTTGTCTCGCCTGTAGGCTGTCTCATCTGTAGGCTGTCTTATCTGTAGGCTGTCTTGTGTGTAGGCTGTCTCGTCTGTAGGCTGTCTCGTCTGTAGGCTGTCTCGTCTGTAGGCTGTCTCGTCTGTAGGCTGTCTCGTCTGTAGGTATTGGGGCCAGTGGTATGAATGGATGAGAGTCAACTGCCCAAACTGCGTGTTTTTATCCTCTGCCGTGTTTTCCCCATCCCATTATAACAGAGACTGATTGACTTACCTTGTTAACCGTTGTTGACATTTGTTAGCCATAAACTAACTGTGTCAAGGTGCAGTAATGGCTCACTTAACAGGGGAATCCTCGGCTTTTTGTTACATGCACTTCCACGCTCATACGCACGCGCCTGCACCCCTGCACACACACACACACACATACACACACACTCATAGATAGTGTATTACACAGTGGGTTTTACCAACATTTGGGTGTGGCATCCTCACAGTACGGAGTGATTTATACAAATATTGTAGAGTAACCACAATCGGAACTTCCAAATCGATCTTTCACAAATCATCGCATAAATGTACTTATGATACGCGTACATCAGATGTGATGTCACAACGCCGAGTTTTAGTTTGGCGTAAGTTAGTGTCAACTAGTTCTTTCTTTATTGTGATTTTATCAAAATTTAAAATCCTTCAGATGTATATTTTTGCAAAATATTCATTATAGAGGTTGTTTTTCATGTTACAAACTATGTATTTCAAGATTTTACAAATTTTTATTCATTGCATCATATTTTATTGTGGATTTTCGTGTATCAGTAGAGATAAATGTAGTAATAAACTTCGATGGCATTGTTTCAGAATGAAATTCGACGCCAGCAACTATTATTGCAGGAAGAACGCGAGAAGCTGCAACGAGAACGTCAGGTGATGTATTCGGAACGTGACAGTCTCAGTCACGGGGCGGAGATGATCATACATGAACCGACGCGGGACACCTCGTGCCATCAAGTTACGTATTCGACAGTCGGCAATCCGGTGAAGAACGCGTATCAGTTTTATAACAGCAGTCAGGAAGTCTTGTCACAAAATCACAGGCCCGCATCGTATGGAACCTCGAATAATACCAAGCGATCTGTGAAGAGTGAGTCTAATATCGCCGATCGAACAACGGATTGGACCAAGGGACATCAAAACTCGAGTGCGCAAAGTTCAGGCTCGCCGCTCGTTAATAATGTCACGCCGAGTAGCCATTGGGTGTTGCAGGAAGCTGAGCAACGGCGGCTGGAAGCGGGTGACGTAGGCGGACCGATAAAAATCCCGCCGAACGTGACGAGTCGCTGGTGCGACGATCGGCTGTCGCAAGAAGCGCGAGATCGCGCGTACGACAGCGAGTTGGATCGCAGTAGGCAGTTCCTCACTCAGAAACTGGCATCTGTCAATCAGAGGTCGAAGGAGTCGTCGTCGAGGCAGCAGTTGAAGGAAGCGCAGCGACGTGGATCGCCCGAGTCTCATTCACCCGATGCTAGTCGCCAGAGGTCGTGCGATACCCGCACGTCTATCAGCGGCAAGGCCAAATGCTCGAGTTGTAACGAGGAACTGGGTATGTAACTCTCCCACTATCACAATTCATGCATTCTACACTCTACACTCTAGAGAATAACTCGCACGTCTACATGACACACACACACATCTCGTCTTCCAAACGGGAACATATCTGTCCAGTCTCCAGTCCAGTTATAAATATCTAACTGTGGTGTTTGATCAGCCAAAACGTGTCGTAAATTCGATTCACCGACTCGGCACTCAGCACAAATGTCTATAGCAGAGATTTACAGAGGAGAGAGATGCAGTCTAATGCTACATGCGTACACACAAACATACATACATGCTAATATACATACAACTATACACATATATACATACAAATATACACACAAATATACATACAAATATACATACAACTATACACACAAATAAACATACAAAATATACGTAGATACGTTGATACATGGATACATGTCTCGGCGAGTATCCTCCAGTAAAATCCATGTTCCTTTTTAATTCGCTGCGCTCCTGTTATGGGCTAATTTACATGTTTGCATGTCATGCATGAATGCCTCATAGTACACCTCGACTATTTACCTGCGTTCCTTCATTAGTTTTCGTTATTAGAGAATGATTTTATTTCTACATTTAGTTGGCATGTTTGATTTTTGATTGGTCGCTAACTTGCTACAGATATTGTCTTCACGACCCAATCATCCATACACTGTTCTTTTTTATGGTGAAACGTTGGGACGTGTTTCACTCGCTAGTGTTCCGACATTTCTTTCCAGCATCTTTGCTTATAAAGAATGTGCGGTAAAAAGTTGGATTTCTAATAAAGATTTTGTAGGGTATGCAAATATGGCTGTTGTTTGAACATTCCACCAATGTTAAACGTGGTTTTTGTTAATACGTTGTTGAAGCATAAGACAGTACGTCACTAGTTCAAAATTAACAAACATAGAAATGAAAGTGAAACGGGGGGTGTTAAGGCTACGTGAAATAATACCTGATATTTAGATTATTGTAATAATTCATTTTCTAAAGGTTGGCTATATAAATATACTGAATAGTTCTATTCTTAAATTCTTTAATATATGTGGCCATATGTGAGAATGGAAACAACACTTCCCGATGTACTGGTTTCGTAGTTTTTCGAAGTCTACAGGGTTTGTGGTCTGCATAAACAAAGAACAGCTTAGCATGGTTGGGTTCGCTTGTGGGCCAGGAAATATTGAACATTTTGATGGGAGTCAGATGTATCTCATGGATACGAGTAACACAATTCGCTCGTGGCGACCTTGGCATTCATTCGAGTATCTTCAAGTATTTCTGAATGAATATCTAGCTATTTTTCATGACTTTCATCGAGTATACATGTCGTCGGATTCACCCTCACTCTGGTACGAGCTACGACTGGTCGATGTATCATATCATATCGTCATATCGCCGCAGGGTTTGGGGCTGCCATGGTGATTGAACCGCTCAACCTGCGTTTCCACATGCAGTGCTTTGCCTGCAGCGTTTGTCACTGCGCTATAGGTAGCGGGGATAACGGCGCTGATGTCAGGGTTCGAGACTCCAAGTTACATTGTAACGCATGTTACATGCAACACGAAGGTACATTCTCCCACAGGACGCACATGTAACCATTGCTTCGCTTCCTCTCTGCGTTCTCGCTGCATTCTTTCAGCTTTCTCTCTGCAGTCCTTCATCGATTAATTTCCTGCTTTTCCTCCTGTTTTTTTCGAATGTCAGTCGTGGCGTGTGCCGTCTACTTGCTCTAACCTCCATCATTAACCAAATTCGGAAATATCCCGACTAAAAACAGGTCAGGACGATGTGATTGCTTGCGCTGAATCTAACAAACAGCTTGAGTACGTATAAATTGCCTGAAATCGTCCTCAAATTCTGCAATAATTTGTTGTTAAAAAGTCAACATTCACCGAGTGACACAGAAATGCATTTTTGTCAACCTATTCAATAGATTTATATAGAGATCTTATATTATTCATTAACCCTCATGACTTGATGATGTATAAATCTGTCGCTGGGATGCTATACTAACTCTACTACACCAGATGCATCGGTGGCTGTGTGAGTACAATTCATTCATGTGTAAATACATCTAATAAATCATAATCATCATGGTACAGAGGTTAGTGTTGAATTTTGATGATTTTCATCTTGTTATTATCAGGTTTCATCTCACGTACTACTAACATCTTTGAATTACCTCAGCTTATCGGTTGGTATAATAAATTTAAGAAGTAGCGAGTGTTCAAATAGAAATTCTCGCACGTCGAATATACCTCGTCACGCGGAATGTTTTTCGGGCGCTGTTTATGAGCATCAATAGGGATGCTGTTAGGGGGGATTTCTGTTATACTATAATTTACCACGAGCGTATCGCCCTCCCCGCGCGTCCGCGTGACACGGCACGTTTCTGTCTGTGGAATTTTCCCGTGGAATTTGCCGTTGCTGCTCGCGGTGTTGCTGAGATAATTACGAGACTCCCTAATTGCTGCATGTCGTATCGTTATTAATAAAGCATGGTTTATAGTCTTATCAATGGATCAGAAACGATGTGATTTAATGCCTGCTCGGCTGGCGGTCGGGGTTCCCGACGTGATCAATAGGCCGTGATGAATCACTTAATGCACCTCGTTTTATCACGTCTTTTAACTTCAGTGCGCGATGATTATGTAGAAATTCTCAAATTCGCTTCACCTAATTTCAATGCATAAAATAATAAGAATCCACCACTGGGTGCAGGTGATTACAGGTAATTACAGGTAATCACATTGAGACTCATCAACGAGTTTTATGGATCTTTTTTTTAAGGGGAGATAAATGCACAGAGAAAACCTATAGCTCTAATGAAGGGTACAGGTTTTTTCTGTGCATTTCTCTCCAGCTGTTCAAAGGACAACATAACATATACTGACCCAATTTTCATCATTTTTTCAAGGGGATCCACTATGTAGGTTGTGATTCTAGTATGATAACGTGGCTAATGAACTTCAATCTTTGTAAAAGTAACGCGACACTGACAGACAAAGGAGGTTAAAACACGATATATGTATTATTTTATGTGCGCTGAATAGCTACCAGAAACATTTCATTGTAAACCGCATCCGAGAGCCTTTATTGGCTGATGCTGGCAGTGTAAAAATATTGTACCTCACCTTTTTTAGTAATTGTAGGCTGATTACCAAAGTAATTGTAGGCTGATAACGAAAGTAATTGTAGGCTGATTACCAAAGTAATTGTGGGCTGATTACCAAAGTAATTGTAGGCTGATTACCAAAGTAATTGCAGGCTGATTACCAAAGTAATTGTAGGCTGATTACCAAAGTAATTGTAGGCTGATTACCAAAGTAATTGTAGGCTGATTACCAAAGTAATTGCAGACTGATTACCAAAGTAATTGTAGGCTGATTACCAAAGTAATTGTAGGCTGATTACCAAAGTAATTGTAGACTGATTACCAAAGTAATTGTAGACTGATTACCAAAGTAATTGTTGTCTGGGCGATTCTTGGCCCTTTACAAAGCTAACCTACAAATGTGGTTAACGCAACAAATTGAAGAGCCTCACTTATAAAGGGTGGGGGAAAACACCTAGTGTGAAAAACCTACAAAGTGTAACTTTCCATTTACCTCACCGGTTCCAAACTTTCTACTGGCAGGCCACATATGTCACATACGCCGCTAAGGCTACGATAGTTCATGGTTATTTACAATTGAATGACGACATAGCGGGGCGGTCAGTGACAGAGTGTGGGTCGCATGGATACAATGGTGGGTGTAAGTGTTAGGCTATGGGCAAGCCTCTGCATATGCCTGGTAATGCTATGTGCAATATCCACAAATGCATGCGATTATTGATTTGTTTGTGGCAGTTAAATAGATATGCCTTCACATGCATAGGACTGACTAAGGCCAGCGTTTTACACCTACACACTTGCGTTGCTACGGCAACTGATGACATAAAAACGTTTTATTAATTTATGATAAAGAAGATAAATAGGATATTTTGCATTGAGCTTCAAATCGATATTTTATGCTCAATGTTAATACGATGAAACTAAGCTGAGGGCACGATGAACAGCCATCACTGGACTCTAGTACTCACAGTTCCATGATGAACAGCCATTACTGGACTCTAGTACTCACAGTTCCATGATGAACAGCCATCACTGGACTCTAGTACTCACAGTTCCATGATGAACAGCCATTACTGGACTTTAGTACTCACAGTTCCATGATGAACAGCCATTACTGGACTCTAGTACTCACAGTTCCATGATGAACAGCCATTAACTGGACTCTAGTACTCACAGTTCCTTGATGAACAGCCATTACTGGACTCTAGTACTCACAGTTCCATGATGTTGGAAAGTCTTCAATTTTTATGCTTTTTTCAATAATCGATAAGATAAATCAGAGGAATAGGTGTCAGCAGTTACATCCCCTGTGATGACATCTGCGATTTCACAGACTTAACAACCGGCATGCTAACCCTAATCAAATGAGGTGAAACTATACAAGCTAAAACAACGTTCTAATCCCTAATGAATATTTTATTAAAATCAAATCGATTGTTTTAAATGGTGGTAATGACATCATAAATAGTGTAGAGAGTGTACACATCGTCTGCGTGTGTGTGTGCGTGCGTGCGGTGGGGGTGTTACATCGATCATATATATAATCATGGGCCAGTTGGTAGTTATTTATTTATACATTATATCATCGCCAGACATGAAAATTGGCTGGAAGAAATATATAATTATGTAGAGTATTATACGTGGACACGTGGCTCTTGTTTGTGGCTCTTGTTCTCTTAGTAGCCTCCTCTCTGAACGTTTTTACGTTTTGTTGAGTGATAAAACACTGATCTGCTACATTGCTTTGTGGTCAAGACCATCTGGAATCTCATTGTTTGAAGTGATCACCCTGTTTTTATGTTTGTATGTTTGTATGTTTGTATGTTTGTATGTTGTCTCAGTGACTGGCTTCTGGAGGTATGTACGGTATATCAAGATTAGATGGGCGTTACTTTCAGGACTACGACGCACTGTTTTAGTGGTTGAATTGACTGGTCTATATTTCGCCGTCAACTCTACATTACTCCATGCTGCTCTTACACTAATGTCATTATTGCCTGCACGTGGCCACATTATCTCCGGGACTATTGAAAATACAGACAGACAGTAATGAAATGAAATATATTCGATTTAAATTGCACTAATAGCGTTGCTGTCTAACACGCCTGACTAACATACCAGCATGCCATGGTTTGCTGCGTGTAGCTGTTTTTCATACATGCCGTAGTTGCTACCACATGGCTAAAACATCACTCATTAGTCGCAATGATTATAATTAGAACAGACTCATTATCGTAGCCATGTTAATCAGTAAAAATACACACACACACAATAGTGACAGTCTTGTTGTAAGTCATATTCAGTGAAAAAACATGTCAGGAATCACAGCGAACGTGAGAGATGGCATACTAAACGTACTAAACTGCTTACTTATTAGATTTTCTGATAATGTCAGATGCATTGTCAACCCACTATCAAGAATATTGTTTATAAAATATATCACAAATATAAATTAGTCCCGAATTTGTTGTGAGTTGGGAAATTGGTCCCCAGTTCATGTGAGCTGGCTAAAATTGGTTGCCAGTTGGATGTGAGCTGGCTAAAATTGGTCACCAGTTGGATGTGAGCTGGCTAAAATTGGTCCCCAGTTTGCTGTGAGCTGGCTAAAATTGGTCACCAATTTGCTGTGAGCTGGCTAAAATTGGTCACCAATTTGCTGTGAGCTAGCTAAACTGAGATGTCGGTGTACGTTCTGTGCGATCAGTGTAATACACATTCATGAGTAACAACCATGACCAGGTAGTTACCGGCTATCTGTCATTTTATGGAAGGAGATGTGAGTTGCTGTGTTAGCCATATATGTATGACACGAAAAGTGAAGGTAACACCTTATTGACTAAGTAAGATTACGGTTAGTACAAGCTTTCCATAACAAGTATACGTAATCAGGTGCAATGAGTAGGAATGGTGACACACACACACGGAATATATACTAGAGGGGAGAATGGCAGAGAAAGCATTAAGGCTTGGTAGATACTAACATTCTAACTATGAAAGTGAATTAACACACCAACTATGTAAAAACCCAGTAAGCCTGAAACAAAGCGAAGGAGGCGCCTACACAGCAAATAGCTAGCCAGAAAACAAAGGGGGTATAAAAACAAAGTAGAAGTGAGACAGGGATACAGATAAATAGAACAGAAAGATAAAGCAGAGGTAAAGAGTGTAGGAGTGTGAATAAGAGTAGCCAGTGGTTGAAGAGTGGAGAAAAGGTGATGATAGAAGTGTTTAAGGTATATGTAACAATTTACTAATCTTTGTAGTTGAAAGCGAAGGTCTGGGTTCTAGTCGCGGTAGTGTGAAAGGAAGCCGTTGTCTCTGTTGAGTCTTTTTGCGACAGAGTTGAACTTGTTGATGATTTTGAGTTCTTGAATTGCACGGTTTATACGTTTCTCTTTGTGGACTTTAGTGAGGATGGCGACACGAAAGTCATTCTCCGAGTGGTTGGCCAGTTGGAAGTGGTTGGTGACTGGTTTCTGAGAGTGCGGTGTACGGATGTCTGATCGGTGGCTGTTTCTTCGTTGGCATAGTGTCTGTCCAGATTCCCCAATGTAGATTTCTTGCATGTGATGGCATAGATCACGTTAGATGTACAGTGGGTGTGTGAGCCTAGCACAGTGTGAGTGGGGTTGTTAACTTAGTTAGTCAATAAGGTGCTACCTTCACCTTTCGTATTATATTGTCATTTTATGTCATTTACTGTATATAAACTCTTCAGGCACATTCACATTATTGTAGCTAACTGTATTCATATATTAGCACGTCAAACGTATAAAAACGTAAAACATAGTGGAATGCTAAAAGTGTAATACCTTTACCAACAGTTACTGTCTCATGATGGTATTAACTACCCATAATTCCGTACTATTCCCATCATCTGACCATGTGACTGTTGACCATGCCATTCATCAGCAATCATTCACATATCTCTGTTACATCTCACCAAATGTATTCACTTCAGGTGGGTGTGACAGCATGCTGTGACAGCAGAGTGGAGTGCGTGGGCTGCCAAAATCACCCCAGCCATATGTTCCACCCTCCACCCTCGCAATATCTTCTCACTTTTTCTGTATTAAATTTGATTTTAGTCATTTAGCATAGCGTATGGTCGCAGTGTTTCTAAAACATGTAATCTTCGAGACGCATCTACCCAGTTTCGGCATGCCCCTATTTCAGCTTACCTTAACACGTATTCATCCGTATTGAATCCATCAATCGACTTGTCATCGTAAACTCATGTATAAGATTTATTATTGTAGTAATAACATGACAGCAGCTATCAAAGGGTTAACATGGTACACTATGGCATCTTGTGCAATAGCTTCCTTTTTGTGAATTGTACTATTGAAAAATAGCCTTTTTCAATTTCATATATATACGTTGAATTTCAAGAGTCGATGATTGCTCGATCAAGGTATGTCCATTCATATTTCTGTTACGGTAAAGGAGTCTAAATTTTTGTGCGTTTCAACACATTTCAAATTTGCGTGGTCCTTTTAATTAATTTGATTCTTCAACAGAATATTTTAGTTAATACACGACTCTCTCTAGAATGAAGGCGCTGATAAGTCTGTCTATCTGGCTCAGTTGGTTGTGCTGCAGGCTAGTATATGCACAAGCTCTGAGAATATCATGTGGATGTCACCAGGTCAGAGCAGGCCATGCAGAGGTCAGGGGTTCTGAGCAGGTCATTCGTAGGTCATGGGCTCTGAGTAGGTCATTTTGGAGATTCTGGGCTCATTTTGGAGGTCATGGGCTCTGAGCAGGTCATTTTGGAGGTCATGGCGTCTGAGCAGGTCATTTTGGAGGTCATGGCGTCTGAGCAGGTCATTTTGGAGGTCATGCGCTCTGAGCAGGTCATTTTGGAGGTCATGGCGTCTGAGCAGGTCATTTTGGAGGTCATGGGCTCTAAGCAGGTCATTTTGGAGGTCATGGCGTCTGAGCAGGTCATTTTGGAGGTCATGGGCTCTGAGCAGGTCATTTTGGAGGTCATGGAGAGCCTGGTGTTTGTGAGGTCATGGGCAGCTCTGTAACGGGTGGCAACATGTCATCTCAATTTTATCCTCACCGTATTGCCAAATTGACCAGAGTAGAAATGTATCAGGAAACTATCTTGCCAGGTGATCCCCGATCTCTTAAACTACATTATTAGACTAACACGGTTTTATAGCACTATGCTTCATAGTTTGTAAGATTTGACATTAGCGATAGGTCATTAATGAATCTGTTACATTGCGGGGAAATGCTTTGTCGTTCTGGGTTACCGTTGCTAAGGAATTTAAATATGTACAAAGGTAACTGCACCGACCAGATATATGTAAAAGGAGACGTCAGTTTGATTACGATTAAAAAGATTTGTTCGACTGTAACGGTGGAGCCGGGGTCAGGGCAGGAAACGGCGCGGGGTCACGGGAGGGATGTCTCGTCTCATTCGATAGATATGTCTGGTTGATGGGGCAGCAGATGCTTCCCCAGACAGGCATATTTAAACAGGCCTGTCTAAATAATATCGAATCAATCGGTACAGACCGTACAGACGGTACAGACGACAGCTGTATCTCAACCGCCATGTTTGCATTTCCTGAGTCACCCGAGTCACGATGCAACGACATTTTATCGACTCCCCCCCACCCCCTACTTGACCTTCCTCTAATCTAGATACAGGGCAACCGTCTCGATAGCACATTAGACAAGCGGAATCGCTACATATTTGTGCGGTGTTTTCACTTTCAAGTGATTTATCACGCTAAGCGAACGTAAACAATAAACATGATTACAATAAACAATGATACATTAGACGTACATGCTATCATATATACTCTCCAATAAGCGATACTACTTCTAGCGAGCGACAGACGCATTTGAAATGTGTGCCTCTATTTCACAACGCAATAATTTTGTCCCATCAGACATTTACCCCATTCACTGCTGCATGCCCCTCCTCTCTTTCCTTTATGGGTATGATTTTTGAGAGTTCGGTAACACGTGGTATGTTAGGAGAAATGATATGTTTTCTGTATTCCACAAACGTGAAACACGTCATCATGCACGTCTAATTCTCCAGAATACTATCACTATACTGCTTATCTCCCTTAGACCCACACTCGGTATGCACTATTCAACGTGACCCCGATAATGTCGTCCCATGCTCCCCAAGTCTTACTATCGCATACGGTGATTTATTGTAGTCAGCAAACATATTATTTCAACAATATTATCGATCAATTCTGTTACACGCCGGATTTCATCAGTTAACCTTTAACCCTATTCCCTCTCCCAGTATGTGATCACAATAGGAAAATGACACCCCCCTCCTGATAATTATCGCCCTCCAATATACTTTTATGCATTTTTTTGGCAACACACTTCTCGTTCCCTCCTGTATTCATTTCATTTTGTCGTTATTTATATATACACGACACATTCATTAATCGACATGAATTATTCTCTTACATATTCCTGATTTATATATACACGTATATATTTTGTCTTTTTGCTTAAAAGTTTTACATATCTCATTATATATGTTAACTGCACTAACAAACCTGCGATTCCATAGATCTGACCTGTTCTTTTGTTCATTTGAAACGAGTAAACTTTAAATCATTGGGTTAGGCTGCCGGTCAGCTGGACTGGTCTTGTTATAGTCAAGTTTCAAGACGGACGCCACTGAAGTAATGCGTTGTTCATCGGTAACAAAGGTAGTTCAGTTTGAATCGGTCTTATTTAATAATATAATATTCAACCAGAGAATGCTTTTATTAGATTTACGTTTTCATTCCTCATTGTCTTGCTGTCCTTATTTTTATCAAGGTGCCGTTTTCCCTCTACTTTTGTTAGATATACTCGCTTATTTGTTAATTAATTCAGCCCGAAGTTACAAAGAAGCTAATTTCTCCTACACCTCTGTGTACATACGTGCGATGATTGTAAACAGAACCCAATTCGTTACTAATAACTGATGTTTTATCCGATACATCGACAGCTACCCGCTTTTACCAGAATCGCTGAACATACCCGTCAATATCCGCCTCGTATCACCCGCTTGACTCCTTCACTTCCTTGATTGTGACGATCACTTATGGCGTCCCAACGAGCAATTCTCAGTCTCCTGAGATATTCTTCTGAGAGTCAATTGGAAGATCATAAAAATGATAGTTATTCACTCGCTCGTTATTAGCTCACCCGAGCTTTTTATTGGTGAGCTGTTCTGGTCGGTTTTGTCCGTCCGTCCGTCCATCCGTCCTATGTTAACATTTTCTTTAAAAAATCTTTCCAAGAACCGCTTATTGCAGAGGTCTGCAATTTGGCATATATTGACCTTTGGTTGGTTTCCTCCAGGTTTGTTTATGGTGTCATCAAAGCTAAGGGAGGTAACTTCAACCGATGTTCGTATTTTTTCCAAATTTTTTTTTCTCAAGAACCTGTTATCGCGGAGTTCTGTTATTTGGCAGATGTTGTCCTTGGATTGGTCTCTTCTAGATTTGTTCATGATATCGTCATTGCACCAAGGGGAGGTAACTTTTGCCGATGTTTCGTATTTTTTATTACCGCTTATCGCAGATATTGTCCTTTAGTTAGTATATTTCAGATTTGTTCAGCATCTCAACATTGGAGCAAAGGGGGGTAATTTCTATCGACTTTTATTTGAAAATCTTTATCTCCATGTCTGCTTAGTGCGAATGTCTGCCACTTTACTACAGATATTGTCTGCATAGGTCTCATTCAGATTTCTTTAGGGCATTTTTATTTTGAAAATTAGATGTGATTTAAGCCTAGGTGTTCTTCGTAAATCTGTATTTTCTTGTTTTAGTGTCGTAATGAGTGTTGCCGGTCTCTTTGGCCTCTTGTCTTGTTTCAGTATCGTATTGGGTATTGTCAGGACTCTTTGGCCTCTTGTTTTTGATGTCAAGCAGTTGTCTTCTTGTCTTCTCGTTCTAATATCAAGATGGCCTCCTTGGTCTCTTGTTCTATCTTTTTCTCTTTCCCCCCTCTTCTTCAGGTAAGCGTCTCGAGACCCCTTGGGCCTCTTGTATACTATTTGCTACTATTCCATAGAACAGCAAACAGCAATTACGATTATTTGGACCCAGACGTCGATTTGGTCGCCATCAAAATTGAGCATTCCTCAATTCGTCCGCTTCTGACCGCCATAAAATGAGAATATTTCATTATTCATATTTACCACTTTCAGCGTAAGGAAGGTCACAGATAAACGCCGGCACATAACATTCTTCAACTTAGTAACGATGATTTCACACCACTTAACCATTTTTTGCCTAAATTACATAATCGTATTAATATTTTGGAAAACGTATTTTTGTATAGAAAATAATAGATAGCGGAAACCTGCCACTCGGTTTGATCGTCGCATTGCAGCATTGTTTCGTTCTGAGACGCACCCCTGCATAATCGATATCTAGTTATGTAATTTTTTTGCCGTCGAAATATTTTTCATAATTGAGGTTCGATAGAATATACTGTGTGACCGAAACGAAAATTTCCAGTTGTTCGTTGATCTCCCTGTTGTAAATTGGACGGTGGCCTTTACTGTAACCCCATTCAGTACCTACCAACTCGAATTAAGTCTTGTTTTTGACGGTCGTTCTACCAGTTGTGTCCAACTAGTCTAATTAATAACTAATGATATAGATAAAATGAAATCGGAACCATAAAAGGCAGTTCTCGCTAAGATCACCAAATAGCAAATGCTGTCTTATACAGGTACACATAGTTCAAGTCGAGTCATCTGTATACGAAGGCTCGTGTTAGTTCCTATGTTAGTGAATAAGGTGTTGGTTTTGCTACGCAGCTAACACACGACCAGCTGCATCCCGAGAATGATACCATTTCGACCAACTACATGTATGCAAGACCATACCCTAAAGCGTATATCATTCGCGTCGTAGCTGCAGGCTACAAAGACAAAGTCGCTAATGTTTGTATTCTGTGCTTTTTTTACAATTACACAGGCGCTTTTGAACAATAAATAATCATCTATAATTTTATAAATTGGGTTGTTGTGTTGTTTGTTTCGAGACTAATTTTTCTGTCTCGCCTGCGAACGAGTGGTAAGGGACGAGAACACAGTCTTATCGCATTATTAATGGTTGTCACTCCCCAGAATGTGGCTGTTTGACAGTGGATGTACGCAACTTGCGAGACTTACGTATTTTCTCAGTTTTCGCATACTTGAGCTATACTATGTTTGTCGGCGCCAGTGGTGTAGTGGTTAGAAGCGTTGCCTTTCATGTGAGAGGTTGCGAGTTCGAACCAGCATAACGCAGGGATTTTTCCCCGCGCCTTCCACAATAGGAAATGAGCAAGATTTTCGTGCTTGAATATTGAGAAAGATTTGTCGTGGAATAGTGTATTATATAAAATACCTTAGGATGTAATGACGCAATATTGTACGTACGAATGACATTTAATTATAAAGTAGCACCAAAACCTTGCCTTTACCTCTTTCTGTTTTATTAGTCTTGCTGTTGAACGCACTCATCAATAAATAAAATGAAATATATTTCACTGTGTACCATTAGATGATGTTTTGCTGCGTTGCCTTATACGCACACATATTTTTATGCTACCATAGTTACTGCCTCGTCTCTGTTTATAATTAGCATAAAAATGTACCATGAAGTATATCCTACTCGATATGGATCTTGTGTATACTCGTTACTCTTGGATTTTTGATGTAATGTACGTATTTGTAATGGTGATTGCATTCAACGCATTTATCCACAAGGCCATATCTTAACGAAACTGCGTAATCTGATACCGATAATGTGTATGTATTGGTTTGTGACATTCCATGTCATTTACTTGTCTACATATGTACATATGAACTACATTCCTTCCATGTTTACATCTCTAACTTTAATACGCCATATGTTTCCATTCATTTATTACATTCTTGTATTCTTTTCGCATGCTGGATGCCAAAATTGCATTTCGGATGCCAAAATTGTTAGTAGATCTATACTCAAAGAAGATGTTATTGTAAGAAAATATGGGGATGATAAAACTGAACGTATACTTAGATAAAATCTATAGTTACATGCTTGAATTAACTATTCCCCATGAGACAGACATAGTTTTTGTTATACATCTCAGTAGTGAGTAGAATATGGACGTTATGTTGAAAAGACAATCTATGAACATATTTGTTTCAATAATTTCTAGTAAATGGCTTTAAAAAATATGAATTAACAACACAAGCTAATCTTTATAGCATGTCATTTGAAACCTTACATAGCCCCCAAATATCAAACTATGATATACTTATATAATTGGCTGCTTTTGGTGAAAATAAGTCTTGTACTTTTTGGTCTCTCAGACGCGTTTGATACAGTGAATCATATTAAATCTCTACTACGATTTACGATATGGCATCGGCAGCGGTTTTATGTCAGCCGTCGTTTGAATTTTGTTGCTATCTAAATTTCACCGTCTCATCTTATCTGTGGTGTTCCTCTGGGATCTATCCTAAGAGCCCCATTGTTTACACCTTGGTCCAGTCGGTGTTGTAATTTGTCATTGCAAGTTTCACTACCATATATATATATATATATATATATATATATATATTTATATGCCGGTGACTGTATTACTTGATGAAGAATGTTCTTTACATTGGAGAGCTCGTTATTTTTTCAGCCGTGAGATGAGCCATGAAGGTGTTAGCCGTTGTGAGCCATTTATTGTTATTGTTTATTGTTATATTGCTTCAGAATAACGGACAAGCGACTGGGCAGGCATATCCATTAATCAGCGCTCCGTACCGGATTATTGGATCATCGTTACCACGACGATGAGAGTGCGCTTAAGTCGCATTCTATTTGCTTTTGTCATCATTGTAGGCATACCTCTTTATTGGATCACCATGGTGATGAACTCGGGTGAGTGTTATGTATGAATCACTAGGCCAGATTGTGCATTCTTTATGTGGGCCAAGTATGGGCCTATACAAAATGACCTTGATTCGGACTGGGTTGGTATCATGTGGGTTTGCGCACAGATCATGCGAAAATCATGTCTATTACCCCTGAGCTGAGTCGGTTGCCATCTACATCTGGAAAAGATGACTCAGGTGCTTTATCCAAGTCTCCAACAATCATTCAACAGCAGGCTGAGGTCGCCATTAATGCAGTAGAATTCTGCATTGCATCGAGATAAATTACGGAAAGGCAAAATACCAAAGCAATTCATCTGCTTTATACCTATCATAAGATGGTTCCAGCAAAACAAACAGCGCAATGCTTGTGAGCAGTGGCGGTTGCTCCACCTATGTGGGTGCGCTATTGCGTGGACAAAGTTGGGGCCACATATATCATCCTCTTTGGCATTTCGACTTATGGGTAGTGACTAGAAAAACAATTTTTATTATTTTGATTGATAGCAGTATCATTGCTATCTTGTTACCATCAGTATAATAATCTCGTTCAAAGATAACGCCTGCTTCATATATTTCAATAAAAACAGTCCTCAGACTCAAATATATTACATCTATACCATTTATACACTCTATGTAACAAAACTTGATTGCGTTAGGCTTATCTGTAATAGATTTAAAGTTGAGCTGTCATGCAGTTTTTAGCTAGAACTATATTGCTTATCTTAATGTTATGGGAAAACAGCGTACAAAGTCCAATTATCTTATTAGGAGGATAATCAGAAGGGAAATTATATAATAGACTTGGTGGATGCGAAAGGTAACTCTGCATCATTGTGTAATATGGTGTGGGGAAGCGGAAGATAAACAGGCATCGTCATGTAAGATGTGGAGAAGTCAGAAATCCCGGGGCTAAATAAGCATCTGCGTCTTTAATTGGGTGATTTGTTGCGAGATAGGGTGCGAATTCAGCAGCTCTTGCTCTTAAACGTGGTTTTATCTAGTATATAATAACGTATCGTTTTATATAAGTGTCCTTTTGCGCATTCAGCCGACAAATCGTGCAACTCGGTTCTCGAGGAACGTATTCTAGATCTCCGGGAGCGTCTTCAGAAGGCGGATAGCAGCAACATGCTTCGCGCAAATGATCTGAAGGTGCTTCGCGATCAGTTCAACTACCTCCGCAATTCAAATATCAAAAACAGGTAGCTACGGTACCATATCGCAGTTTTTAGGACATAATTTTTCATCAGCGATGACGTCTTCTTCGTGTGTTGGATGTAAAATCTATCTCACTGCATGAATGTCCCCCTGTGGCGGTGCCGATCGCCGTGTTCGCTAGCCCTTAGCCAGACACTATGAGAGATAATATATTGGACTAGTAATTAGGATAGCCAATGTGGGTCTATAAATAGCTGGAGAGAAATGCACAGGAAAAAAACTAGAGGTGTGGGTTGCCGTGTTAGACATGTCATAAATACGGAAATACAAAGGTAACACCTTGTTGACTAACTGTATAAGGATTAACACAAGCTTTCGTATATCAAGTATACTTCATCAGGTGCAAATGGTCCCATCAGGGGTATAGGTTTTTCCTGTGCATTTCTCTCCAGCTATATTGCACTAGTGCATCGTAATGCGTGTATGTTCACATCCATAGCTATTGGTAGCAGTAGTAGCAGCTATTTTGCCTTCCCAAGGGGGGATGTGTAGACTGAGTTGGCGATGGTATCCCATCCACGTACTAGCTGGGCTCGTGGTACGTTACGTTAGCAATGCCACCGCAGGAACGACACTCCCAACCAAAATAATCTGTGAAGGGTACAACCAGCCATGTTAAGTCTATCAGGCATGGTAGTTAATTGAGTGGTGGGAGCACTGGTTGGCTTTTTTGTGATGATCCCGAGCAAGGTATCTCCGATTGCTGGAGTAAACCCACTTTTAAAAAAGGGTAGCCACTTGATATCTTTGACTGAAGAAATGAGAGTGTCGAAGATATTTTATTTGCGTTTCGTGGCTTCCATAAAATTCATTGTCTGAGAGTCTTTATTGGCTGATATATGCAGTATGTAACAGTATATAAATGTTGTAGTTTATCTTTTACCTTTTTTGCATTTACCTATACGCATTAATAAAAGAACGAATGTTTGCCTTTTAAGAGTAACAAATACTATCGTCCACTTTTCACAAATAATCTAGTCCATGTTGCGTGTTTTATCATTTGAGCGCCAGAGTTCAACCTCTACTGTCGAACGTTGAGGAAAAAATGTACCCCCAAACTTATCCCGACATTTACGTATGTCATAAGAAAGTACTTCTTAACATTGTATTTGAGTGGTTACTTCAATGCGTTAACCTGCAATGTAACTGATTTATTTTTAGTGATATTTTTATTTATTTTTGGAGACGTTCTCATATTTACCGAGAACGTCACATTCTGCTGTTGTTCTTGCTAGAACGCGGCACACATCTCCTACTAAGAACGTGCCATCCACTCATCAACACATGGACCGTGATAGCTTCGAGATTATCAACTCTAACAATTCTCTGTACATTCCAAGTATCTTCAGTTTTCTTCCTTATCTACGCAACTCCAAGAACAGTCTTCAACCAGCATTCACGCTGTCGCAACACCGAACAGGAAGTAGGTGTCTAAGATCTACATGGTAATGTTGAATACCCAATTGAATGAATTAAAGATAATTAAACGACGCCAACAGACAAGTTTGGGTACAAGATAAATCATTTTCTGATTACTGAGAGCTGTATTTTGGTTAATTTTTAAGTCCCTTCCATTTTTTAGCTTACCCAAGCTTATGCTCGGTGAGCTTATCTGATCGGAGTTTATTTGTTGTCCGTCCGTCTGTCCGTCCGTCTATCCGATGTTTACATTTTCTCAAAAAATCTCAAGAACGGCTTATCGCACAGGTCTGCCCTTTTGCAGATATTATTTTAGGGATGGTCTCTTCTAGATTGTTCATGGTATCATAATTGTACCTAGGGGAGGTAGCTTCTGCCGATATTCGTATTTTTTTCTTTAAAAAATCTTCTCAACAACCGCTAATCGCAGAAATCTACTATTTGGCAATTATTATCCTTGGGTTGGTCTCTTCTAGATTTGTTCATGGTGTTGTCATCGCAGCTATGGGAGGTAACTTCTGCTGATGTTCGTATTTTTTATTAAAAATTTTTTTTCAAGAACCAGTGATCGCAGAGTTCTGCTATTTGGCAGATGTTGTCATTGGGTTGGTCTCTTCTAGATTTGTTTATGGTATTGTCATTGCACCTATGGGAAGTAGCTTATGACGATGTTCGTATTTTTCATTAAAAAATTTTTTGTCAAGAACCACTTATGGCAGGGGTCTACCTTTTCGAACATATTGTCCTGGAGGAAGTATCTTTCAGATTTGTTCAGCATCTCATCATGGGAGAAAAGGGGGTTAATTTCTATCAACTTTTTTATTTGAAATTCCTTATCTCCATGTCTGCTTAGTGCAAATGTCGGCCATTTTGCAGATATTGTCTGTGTAAGGTCTTATTCAGATTTGTTTAGGGCATCTCTGTTTTGGCAATTAGATGTGATTTCAGCCTACGTTTTTTCCACAAATCTGTATTGTCTAGTTTCAGTATCGTAACGGGTATTGTCGGGTCTCTTTGGTCTTAAAGATCCTATAAAAACAGAGACGCAACGATTTGTTTCATGGATGCCAATTTTGGCCTTAAATGCTGTATCTATACAGCGTTCCCAATGCCAGATTTTCCTACTTCGCGAATTAGGCAGTATTAATGGGGCATTCCAAATCGCTATAAATATTAGAAAATAGAGATAATTTAATTCCATTATTCATATCATCATACGATATACTTTTATCAACA
>WURV02163220.1:0-15334 GCA_011762755.2 Epimenia babai
GCTCGAAAAGTCGTCGGGTCGGGGGTAGCTATACATGGGAGGTGGAATTACAATGCCGCGACGTTGTATACGGCGATATGCTTCGTACATTAAAATATGTTACGACGAAATAACCAATACAACGGGAATATTTGTCATATCACTAAAGCGGCTTAAAATGGGGAATTAATTATGAATTGGTCGATTCATTATGGGACGTGTCGTCATCTTTCGCTTCGACAGAAAGGTGGAGGTCGAGTTAAATTTCAATCGGCACGAGTCGCGCTTTGTTCGTACAATAAATAAAACATATGGGGTGTGAGGTATGAACGGGTTTATGGTCAGTCCTTACACGGTTGCCAATGGAATAAGTCGCGTGACAACGGTGCAATCATTACTGTCACCGACAGGTCACTGTAACGGCTGTAGCATGCAGGTAAACGCCGGTGTGGTGAATGTACAGGCTAGCGTCGCCAGAGATATTGGCGACATCTCCAATCAACAACCAATGGTCGATAAATAAAGTACGCTTGTTCTCTTGACAGTATTCCTACGCTATATTTCGCGTAGAATTACCCAAAGGAGCCTCACATAATATGTATACTGTATATGTACATAATTGTGAATAATATATACGTCTAAGTAAATTACCGATAACATTACAGGCATAAGCTGTTTACAGTTTATAATTGCGTCAAGTGTGTTTGATGGCTACATTAATAAGTACACTGTAATTAAATATATTTCATTTCACGTGTTCCAACATCATCTTTTATCTGCCTCACTACATTTTGAGAAGCGTACATGCTATACCCATGCCAAGGGGTACACGGACTATTACGTGACCGTTGAACGTAGCTTGTCGCGGGGTTTCACGTCTATCATGCTATTAACGTACGGAATATAGTACCCAAGTCTGACGTAATTTGTCGTAACAACAGGTTCTCATCAATGAACCAATATTGCGTCAATACAGACGAAAAGATGCTTCTTAGCAGCGTTCAACGTTCTTTTAGTTTACATAAGATACCATTTTACATAGAGTATAAACGTTTCGGCTTTATTCTTTTATACTTAGCGATATGGAGGAACATCTTGGTGGGGGGGGGGCGTTTTTGTAGGGGATGTTTAGTTAAGGGGACGTTTTGACTTGCTTCGTCCAAGTATGGGCTAAAGGAACGTGGTATCACGTGTGGCTACCATTGAAAAAATGACTACCTAACTTGACGATAACACCTTCATGGTAATAAAAAGACTCTATATGTCCCGGTTTGAAGTGATTTTCGCCACGTTGAATAGATTTCAGAGGGAGAATTACAAGAGCCATTTTGACCATTGTTGAGAACACGTTGTTATGACAACGTGACGTCACCACTTGAGTACTCTATTTGGCCGCCGCAGTGTTCAGCAATACCAGCTACGTTGGTGGTTCCCAAACTGTCACGAAGCCACTGCCCCAGGGCATTACGTGTTTCCGCAACAGTACTTACATCCTTATAATATTCAATATTGCGCGTTTACTACAAGTACATAAGCAGCGTCCAATTTCCTTTGGTATATAAAAATTTTTGTCATTCAAAAAGTGCGCGAATGCACGTCTACTATTGAGACACAATTTTTAGGGGATCCACGTTCCCCCAGGTGTGGTCGTCCATACCGTAACGTGACCAAGGCATTAGCTGACTGGTCCGTCAATACGACAGTATGGAAATCATATAGCTCCGTGCCATTACTGGAGCGACAGACACGGTCTAACAGTATCACAAAACATGCAGACAGTTGGCCGAAAATAACGTGCAACATTAACACTGCCCGCCGCGTATATTAATCAAGGGGAGACAAACGTTTCAAACTGCAAAAAAGATGAAATATCATAGACTGTATTCCTTACTTGCGTGAAATTTTTTAGTTACCGGTGTAGCGGTTAAAACTGTAAAATATACAAATATACATGCAATTGAAACCGAGTGTAATAACAAATATGAGAATAACTTAAGACGTAACAATGTAAAAAAACTGAGACACAATAAATATATACAAACACAATATACATTAATACAAGCAGTACATACAGACAACACAAGATATGCAGTAATGACATAGATTAGATATTGGCTAATGCCACCGTACTATTGCGCCAATGTATTCTACACATATTTAATGACTAATGGAAGCCATGCGAAATGAGATTATAACAATCGAGGAAAAGAACGACGTTTCACATGAATCCACAATAAAAATATTACTGGGTATAAAAATAAACGACATAAATATACGGTATCAACTGTAAACGATACAATTTTCCTGTCTCTTTCGTACGTTCTTCCTTGATCTCGCGTATATCACCTTGTCAGTCTGACGAACCGATGTCTGAAGCCAGGAAGTGCTGCTGCTCACGGAGGTTGTTCACATGCGAAGATCGCGAGGTTGACTGCTGTACTTTTCCCATCATACATATACATGAATCCACCTTCCGTAGACATCGGCCATGTTCCGCAGACCTTCATGTAACTTCCGCCTACAACTTCAGTAATATTCACACGCGACTGTTCCTATCAGACACCTTGCCTTCGACACAGACGTGTTCCATACCTATCAGATATCTATTCCCCAGACACTTTTCGTATCTGTCAGACATCTTCCCTATCATCAGGCATGTTCCATATCCATGAGACATCCTCTCTGTGAAATTTTCAATATCCATCAGACACCTTTCCTAGCTCTCCATGCACCTTCTGAATCCATCTGACATTTTCATTATTCATCCGACACCTTCCCTATACCTCAGACACTTTGCGTATGCATCAGGCATCATCCCTATTTCCCCAGACATACATGTTCTGCATCCATCAGACAACTTTTCAGTACTCTAGAAACTTTTCGTTTTTATCCGACACCTTTCCTATGCCTGACACTTTTGGTATTCATAAGATGGCTTCTCTATCTCACCAGACATGCATGTTCCATATCCATCAGATACCTCTACACCCCAGACACTCTCTGTATTCATCTGACACCATCCCCATGTCCCAGATAAGTTCCATATCCATCAGACACCTATACACCCCAGACACTCTCTGCATTCATCTGACACCATCCCCATGTCCCAGATATGTTCCACATCCATCAGACACCTTCTCTATATCATCAGACCTGTTCTGTATCCCTCGGATGGCTTTCTCTCCTCCAAGACCCGCTCCATACCCTGCAGATACCTTCCGAAACCCATCTTTCTGTAACTCTTTGGTACAGAACATATCTTTTACAATATAGAAACAGCAAGATGACTTACAAAAGACATGCCTACCATTACGGCTGCATAGCTATCTCATTGTCTGAACTATCATGGTCTTCATGGTAACTCTGGCGGTTTGATCCAGTCGGACTACTCGCGTTACTACTGGTGTTGGATGCAAGAGATATCCGCCATGACTTTTTCCCATCTCCAATCTCCTGCAATGAAATCATTAACTCATGGTGATCGTGGAGCGCAGGAAAAATTATTTTATGGAGCATTGGACATAGAACAGTAACATTCTTTGAACAATTTTGTTTTATTAAAAAGTTAAAATCATACCAATATAGTGACTGGCACAAGGAAATATTAATTTTTACAACAGTGTACTTTTTCAATACTTTATTCATTAAAACATATTAGAACACAGAACTAATACCACAAAATGACATCTGAAAATATCATATCACGATGAAAATATATGCATCAACAGATTAACTAATTGATCATTTCATAATGTATGTAAACATGGCAAGTACTGAAAAGTGGTGATTTAATTCTAGTTTAGAAATCATTCAACAGTAGTTGGGTGTACATTTTTTCCCAGAAAATTTGTATATGATTTATTTAACAAAATAACATGGAAAAAACGCTAGTGCATAAGCTATGAGTGTAGTACAAAAAAGTTATTGTATAAGTGACATGCTAACAAAAACTGCATATATAACACTTTGAACTGATATAGGAGAAAAGCTGAAAAGTTAGGGGCAAATGCTACCTAATATAATAACAAGAACGATAAACAAGCTATACTTTAGCACCAAAATAAGCCAAATAAAACATAATAATTGCGGTGGTGATTGCGATGACGATTTTAATGGTGATAGCGATGATGACAATTTTAATGAATGATGATGGCGATGATGACAATTTTAACGGTGGTAGCAATGCTGACGACAATTTTAATCATGATGGCGATGATGACAATTTTAACGGTGGTAGTGATACTGAAGACAATTTTAATCATGATGGCGATGATGACAATTTTAACGGTGGTAGTGATACTGACGACAATTTTAATCATGATGGCGATGATAACAATTTAAACGCATCAAAATACAAGGTTTTAATGATAAAAGATCCTCAATGTTTAAAAAATGGAACTGCGCAGGCAAATCTGAGAAGTCACTCACATCACTAGAAAAGTGTATGTAATATAGTGGTTTTTAATATAGAGAACTGCATAAGAAACCTATGCATTTCTCTCCCGTTATGTAAAGAACTATGACGGCCACCCCTATTTTCGTTGCGTTAATAATATATACGCAATTCAATATCTGGACCACTCAATACTGTGGGAGCCAGCTCGAAGAGTGGTCGATAGTCCACAAATGACTTGTTTAGAATGGGAAATAAAATAGTCGGGTGAATTTTCTAATGAGGAATAAAAGATGTGAATTGCGGGTGATAGGACATTTGTAGAATGATGGTAGCAGCGCACAACGCTTCGAGGATCATCTCCACACTATGATCAATTTAAGATTAGCGCGAGTTCAAATAAGGGTTAAAACTGTTTGCTACAATCTTTGCTGATTGATGATTGATGGCTTTGCATTTTTCGAGGCACGTGAAGCAATGAGTGAGAATAAAAACACGGTAATGCGTAGTGCAGACGTATGCCTGCACTCGAAGCGGGAAGCACGGAGACGTGGAAACAAAGGAGTAGCGCACAGGCGAGGTAACAGATACACCATGGCATCACACAAACTTGCAGGTTACTGAGGAGTACGTCAAGAGTTGATTATGGCAGTACACAAATGGCTATATAAATTGTTATTATTAACTCCATCTGCCTAGACAGTAGTTTGCAAATAATTCGATAGATGAACGTAGAGAATAGGTTCATTGCTTAGCCGTGTAAATTAGCCAACATGTGGTGACAATTTCGTAGCTAAGGACCATCAGCTGATAAAAAGGTATGTGATATTGCAAGTGATGTTGATGTTCTAAAGCTTATGAAATTGTCATTTCGCAGTGAGCAACAGAGGTGGAATATTTTTCAACATATCGCTCACATGCTATTTAAAACGAGTTCATAAAGTTTCAAATGAATCGAAATGTCTGAAGGTTTTTGGCAATAAAATGAAGAATTCGAGACCTTGACCAGAGAAGGGTGCATCGCAAGACACGTTCTAAAGTCTAATCTACATGTACGTAAGCATACGCTAAGTGCAGGTACCGGTTCAGTTCATAACTTCCTCATCTTCGTGAGCGAAAAATTACAAAAAAAACAGTTTAAGGTCTGTCTACTGCTCAGGTCAACCTACGCGACTGAGGAACGAGGTGAAGAAGCGATGGCTGTGACCTACTGGTCTATAAGTGACCCGACAAGCATACGACTATATAATAATATGGGAAAACGTAGGTCATGATGATTACAGTTGATAAACAAGCGGAACCGACGAGCGGTCGACAGAATTTTGATTACTACGATGACTCGGGGTAAGCCAACAAAAAATGGGGTTCTCGTGCAATAAGTACGGTTAGCGACGAAGATGACCTACTTTAGGGTAGGACTGTGATCATGTGTGTGGTAGGTCATACAGCTGACTGTGTGAGTAAACAGGCAGTAGTTAGTTAGATATATTGAAGCCTTGATATAGCGACGGAATAAATGCAAGGTTATCACTAAGTCAGGCAGTCCCATACAACAACATGCAAGACAGTTTTAGTAACAGATTGTTGATAAGCATTAGGAAGGCATGGGAAAATGGCCCAATAAGAGTCAAAAATGGTTGGTTTCTGTAAAAAGAACTTAAGCCCACAACACGATTTCTCAATTAAGTAACATGTCCCTCGAGTCCAGCAACTACAAAAATATCAGCTTAAAGACCTTTATTTCATCTATAATAATAAAATCCACCAACGAAGGACGTGATGTTTTGATTTATTCATCTGCCTTTCTGCCTTTTTGTCAGTCCGTGACCGAAATTTATTCACATATTTGCATAAAATTTTCTGGGAAGGTTGGTAATGGAGGGATTAAATCTTGGTGGTGATTGCTGCCTGGAACTAAGAGATTGTTGACATTTTTATGCTATCTCGCTACATTTGCAGGTCTGAACCCCCCCGAGTGTTTATGTTGAAGCTTGGATCATTGCAATTTCGGAAGAAACGTTTTGCCATTGCCCGCAATTTTTCAATGTTGTTTCAACTCAAAATATTTTCCCTGTATGTAATCCACTGATAGTATTATAAAATTTCGCATACATGATATTACATCATTACAAGTTGTTGAACTATAAGAGAGTGAAATATGGCAGTCTCGGGCAATTCCACAATTTGTCTTAAAATTTTACACCGGTAGCACCGTTATATGATTCAAAATAACACAATTTTATCAAAAACATCAAACATCAACACAAGTTACCTCCCCTTACTGCAATGACAATATGATGACCAAATCTAGAAACCAACCCTAGGACAATATTTGCCAAATAGCAGACATCTGCAATAATCGGTCGCGCAGAAAATTTTTAAATAAAAAATACAAACATTGTCAGATGTTACCTCCCCTAGCTGCGATGACGATACCAAGAACGGATCTAGAAGAGACCATCCCAAGGACAATATGTGCCAAATGGCAGACCTCTCCGATAAGGGGTTCTTGAGAAGATTTTTTAAGAAAAAATGCATCCATTGGCAGAGGTTACCTCCCCTAGCTGCAATGAATATAGAAGAGTAAATCTAGAAGAGACCAACCCAAGGACAATATCTGCCAAATCGACAGAAGTTACCTCCCATAGTTGCGATTTTTTTCAATGTTCACATTGGATGAATGGACAGACAGATGGATGGACGGATGGACGGTCGACGGAAGAACTACGATCAGAAAAGCTCACCGAGCATAAGCTCAGGTGAGCTAAAAAGCCACAATGTATTCAGTGATGAGAGGACAGAGTAGGTCTATGATATGACATATATAAGTGTCGCATATTTCTATTTTCATCATACAGAAATAGAAGATGTAAAATATGTGGTCATTATAATTTTCTGCCATAATCTATATGGAATATATGAATACTGAAAATAAGAGTACAAGCGTTGAGTTAGATTGACCGTTCTTCTGGATCAGATATAGAATAACAACAGCTATGTATTATTCAAAACCTGTTGCATGGATGGAAAAGTTTTTGTCGTTCCTTGGTGATATCAGTAAAGACTATCAAACGGCAGAATATTACTAAGATATGACCCGGAAAGCATTAAAAAGAAGAAGTAACATTAGTTTCTTTCGTAAAGAAAAAAGAACTGTAACCCATACATGTCCAGCAATAATTCAAAAAAGGTATAGCGGATTAACCCTTGTCCTGCAAACATGTTATATCTAACACTTGCCAAATAACACCTGTCTTGCTGAGGGTCACAATATTTTTTTGCAAGAAAGTTATAGTTGATAGTGGCTAGCGGCGATTCATTGATTTATGGAGAAAAATTAAGCATTTTATTATTATATAGTAAAAATAAAATCAATGAAAATTTTTTGATTATACCTATTATACAACATTATTTTTTATTCCTTTTTGGCACAATAAATGACTGTACCCAAAGACCTTGGACTGATACTCGAGCTATTTCTACTCATAAATACTGAGTTTTTGGTGAAAAAGTTCACCTGAAGTGTAAAAACGATTGAAGCGTAAAAGTGCGCACATGAATTACTATCATTATTATTAATATTGTATTTTTGTTTTATGGTTGATGACCATGAACAGCGAGCTAAGTATAAATAAGTGCGCTTTTTTATATTAGATGAATGTTAAGTTAAGGGAGACAACAACATGATATAAATAAATTCAAATAATCCATACTTTGCGCTAATAAAAACTTCTGTAGAATGTAAGATTCCTAAGGTCATGTAGTTTGATAAAATATATGGTTATGGAGTCATCTCCAAAACCCTGGAAAAAGTTCGTTCACAAACTCACCCAAGCCTAACAGACGGACGCATTTAGTACGGATATTTCTGGTTTCCGTAGGACGAATGTTAATGACCCATAACACATTCAGAAAATTCTGTTGGGAATGTCCGTTGATGTTTTGTGTTCTCTATGCACCTTTTATATATCTTCAAATGACAGTATTTATTCGACAGCTTAAAATAAAACAAATTCATCAATGTATATATATATATATAAAGGTGTTAGTTAGCCTTGAGCTCTCATTCTATTATTCGTGAGACTAACACAGCGAGCGCGACACTCCCGTGTGTTTTATGACAAGCTGCTGCGTTATTTTGGATCGTAGAGGAGGTAGAGCTCACCTCAAACACCGTGCTGATGTGTTCCGTGGTAGACATGTGATCCTGCGATGATCCGGTACTACTGCTGTCCGTGTGGTGACTCGAGTTGCCCGAACTCAGGGTCGATGTAACCGCACTCTTCGTTGTTACTGTGACAAACGTAACGACACGTATCTGCGAGGTGACATACTCTGCTATTTGGGAATGAAGGTGCGACAGTTTACTAGGGGTATTAGGGGGCAGATAGCATAGTGGTTAGAGCATTTGACTTTGAATCTAGAGGATCTGGGTTCAATTCCCACTCTAGTCAGTATACTACCTGCGGCGTTTTTCCGGGCAGAAAGTGCCTTAAACCCCTGTGCCCATGGGTATCTGGGTAGTGCTCCCAGTGTGGTTCTGTTGGGGCTTTTCCCTACCCTTCCCCTATTTGCCTCCTGTGTATGTCATCATCCCATTGTTAATAACCGTTAACTATCACAGACTAAGTGGAGTGTGTGACATATGTAGCCTGTCTCTAGACGTATGGAACCAGTGGCGTGAATGGCAGTCAATTATCTGCCCAGACTCCCAGAGGGTTTTTCATAGTAAGTGTTTTCCCCTAGCAGGCTATCAATTTCTCGTATTAACCACATTTGTGGGCGAGCTTTGTAAAGGGCCAAAAATGGCTCAGACAACGATTACCTTGGTAATCAGCCCATCCTTATCTAGGTAATTAACTGATAACAGCATTAACAAATATATGCCAACCTTTCATGTGTGACTGTATCGAGCGCATGTTTGGTTGAAGAACGTTTCTCACATTAGAGATGCGCTCATCCCGCACCAACTTCTCACCCATCTACAAGTCGAAAACACGAGGGGTTTAAGATGATATATCACATTTGATAAATCTATGTCCTTTCTCATAGTCATTATAAAAATTATAAACAATTCATCGCTATGTTCTACCTGGATTCATTAACGCACGCATGACTGATGTCTGTGAATTACTGTTGTAATTCAATTTTGTGGCAAAGTGAAAGTGAAAGTTTCACTTCTTAATGTAAGTTATACAGTCAGATGGAACCTTTTGGTTCCCTTACTACAAGCTACTCAACATCAAGTATGTGGTAAATACGAGCCGGATATAAAATAAAGGCGCTTATTTCATACAATGACACATGAAGGATAAATGAATAAATAAATGAATGCATGAATAAATAAATGAATGAATGACTAAATGAATGAATGAATGAATGAATAAATGAATGAATAAATAAATGAATGACTGAATAAATAAATGAATGAATGACGAAATAAATGGATGAATGAATGGATGAATGAATGGATGAATGAATGTAGAAATGAATAAATGAATTTGTCAATAGAAAGTGCCTCGGCAATATGCAACCATCTCTGGTATAACCATGCAGAAGTACAGCAAATCAATGTAATTTATGAAGTTGTTCAGGTTTGAATCACATCGTTGCTTAGCGATGCGGATCGCAGGCAAAGTGCACCATGGGCAACAGCACCCAGAGGCGACACTGAGGTGGAGATGTTGCTCTATGGGTGGTCAGTAGTGGGCATACCTTTGGTAAATCGATAAGAGCCTGCATGCCTTGATCCGGGCCCATGTGTGCTATATGGCTAAAGTTGATTGGAGCAGATATGACACGCGACCTCTTCTCTGCCCTAAAATGTCCCGACAAACCATTGTACACAGAATATGTGGAAGAAAACGTACATAACGTACAGCCTTTGCTGTTAATTTTACTTCCGATGCCATGACAATCGTGTCAACTGTTATTAATTACCGATTTATATCATGCGCTACTGAGATACACGGTATATATAATAGTGCCACTCAGAACAGCACTTAGCATGACCTTATTTATTTTATATACACAGTTGTGAATTGTTATGTATTTGACATAAATCGTAAAACTGGGCTGAGGTTGACAAAATGCCAATACTGGCAGCGACTACAATAAATTCAGCAACATGCAAATTAGATATGGACGATAAACTAGAGCAGAAATACCGGAGAAATGGAGGGGTATTACCAGAGTTTTGTTAAAATGGTTGTAAGAACAGAAAAATTAGAACTGCATGCTGATGTAGACAATCGTTAGAGGATGCAGAAAAACGCAGAGGATGCAAAGTTAGAAATATCCATAATATGGCAGGCATTATGTTTTGTATCAAACATGTTTCAATCATAGTTGTAACTTCAGTGGGGGATAAAACCGATATGGGATTTATTGCCAAGTGATCAAACATACCTCTCTGTAATAGTCAAAAGCTCAGTGCCTTCTTCAAAATCAATAGGACAAAATGACAAACATAGGATGGGTGTAGTTTTAGTTGTAACTGTGAATAAAAAATCTTGTCTAATGATATGTTTAAACCAAAAATATGACATTGATGTAGGTTTATAATGACATTGAGTAAGTTTTTGTAGAGTAGATGGATATTATGTAGAGAAGGTGGTGCTGGTGAAAGTTGGCGTATATAGCATAAGGGGAACACATTCGTTGAACGACATGCTGCAATGAGACTAGTTAGCAGCGAGGGAAAGTCTGTCCGGGCTGACAAAAACAGCCGAGACTACACAACATAGGCACTTCTTACTGAGATATGTGGGAAGATGTATAGGCTTGATCAGGGCCCACGTGTGCTATGTGGCTGAAGTTCTGGGGGGCAGAGATGTCCCTCGAGCGGCGGTCGGGCCTGCCCAGCAACAGGCACAGAGGTATCCAATTACGAGTTTTCTCACTTGGCTAAGTAACTAGGTATAGCGTGAAAGCGATATATTAAAACCTACGTAAAATTAGCGTCGCGTCTCAAACAAAAAGTTATTTCACACGAAGCATTAGGATATCTGTATATTATTATCAGATGTTAGGCATAAATCATTCATCCAGACAACCGTGTTATAAAATGAAAAAAAAACAAAAATCATTAAAAAAATAAAAATAATCAGCTATCATGCATATACGCACTTAGTACACTGATAGTCTTAAATAATTTGCCCTAACCCAGTTGACGTATTTCCGAAGGCTAATTTCTCATAAAAATTAAATGTATTAATATAGTTATAGATAGCATTTTATCATGTAACTTAGTCATTAGTGATTTTGGACCTTTGGTGCGTAAATGATTATCAATATCACTGAGGGATGGATTTTTTATCTTTAACAGGCAGCTTTAAAACCAGGAACATTCTAGAAAGCAGCATCTGATTATAAGGTCGTAGAGGCGCATGAATGAGGCAGCAGTTTGCTTACTTCTATACGATACCAGACATTGATAAAAAAGCGTTTAGCCACGCCGAAATTGCTGGAATTGTCATGAGCAATTGTTAGACTGGGCTATGTGTGTTGGTGAGAATTTCCGTGTGTGCCGGCAAAAATGACTCACGCAGTAGCTGCCTTTGTGTCTTCACGATTCTTCACGGAGAAGCGGCGCTTTGTCTGGTTGGTGAGTCGGCCGACATCTGGCACAATGAGCTTATCATCTTCTGTTACACATGCAACGTAACAAAGACACATGAGACATCAAACGTGGAGACGGTTAATTCGGAAAAGGGGGAACCACAATGTTTGCCCCATGTCCGATGATACTACACTATGAATACTATCATTACTGATAATAAGAGGCCAAGGAGGCCATCTTGATATCAGAACAAGAAGACAACAAGGAGACAACAACATCAAAAACGAGAGGCTAAAGGGACCACTTGCATGATAGTATGATGACCAAATCTAGAGGAGACCACTCAAGGACAATACTTGCCAAATAGCAGACCTCTGCGATAAGCGGCTCTTGAGAAGACTTTTTATGAAAAAACCAACATCGACAGGAGTTACCTCCCCTAGATGCAATAATGATACCATGAACAAAACTGGAAGAGACCAACTGAAGGACAATATCTGCCAAATGGCACACCTCTGCGATAAGCGGTTATTGAGAAGATTTAAGAAAATGTTAATATCGGACAGACGGACGGACGGACGAACTCCAATCAGAAAAAGTTCAGCAAGCATAAGCTCAAGTAAGTTAAAAAGATATGCACAGAAAAAACTGGCCTCTGGTGGGACCCGAACTCACGATCTCCGGATAACCAATCTGGTGCTCTACCGAGTGATGGGGGCAGACCTTCTGCACATTTAGGTAAAAAGGGAAAAGGCTAGGTTTTAGTGCTAATTTATTAATGGTAGTAAATATCAGTTGCAGTTTGCTCCCTTATATCCTTGAGAAATTTTACCATAACCCACTTTTACGACAAATCTTTATCTAAATTCATGCCCGAAAATCCTGCTCATCTCCTGTTGTGAAAGATGTGGGGATTATTCTTGACTTATCTGGATTTCAACACGCAACCTCTCTTCTAACCACTGCAACCATTGGTGGCTACAAGCATTTTACCATTGTTTTGATAACAAACTGATATTTAAAGACGGCGTACCATCCCAGCAATCTGCAGAGATATCTAGATATGATGAATATTATGCTAATATTTCAAACTCCACAAAAATTAGCCATTCATTTTACAGCCTGTGCATATATCGCTGGCATGGTAGACAAAAGACTCAAGTGTGCGGGAGAAAATCTACCCCTGTAGCAACTATGGCTATATAGCATTGTGCAACAAGTTAAGACTATACGCGCATATATTAACGTGTGTTTGGCTCAGAAAGAATAGTTATTTCACCGATTATAAGCTTGCATAAACAAGTTTCCTCGTGTCTGCACTCAATGAACTCTGGAATATGTTGGTACAATTCTTAACATCTTTTTATCCGTATGGTTTGTATTATTGATTTTTTCCAACTGTTGACGATTACATCCGGGGTTTTAGTGTCATGTAAAATTAATTACAACATGCATATATATACTCATTAGCGTAACACAGCCTTAAAAGCCATCTTGCCAATATTAATATTGTTCAATAGATTACTATACTCGTACGTTGACTGACAAAAATGAATTTACGCCTGTGGTCATAAACCATAAACTATAAATATACGATGCATAGATATATGACTACGTGCAGCCTATAGAGAGATATTACAAAACTATTGGATCTCAAGTAATTTGACTTTCATCCGATGGACAGGTTTGGCGAGACGCGATGATGACACGATGTGTACCGAATGAGACAAAGTTTTTCAACGCACCTGAGGCGAGTTGTTTCAGGTAAACGAGGTGTTGAGTGTCGATGGTGTTGAGGTAATTGATGGAGCCATCGCGACACAGAGGCTGGGTCTGCGAGTGGTCAAGTGTCATACGATAAATGGCTGTACTGTAATACACTGGATTCTAAACTAGGCATACATACTGGACAATAGGCAAAATGTTAGGGTTTTCTTCTAATAAAGAAAATCAACGGAGTAAACGTATGGTTTATACGGCACTATTCTTTAATTAGCGTGATTTATAATTTAACATATAAACGAGAGTAATGAATTGTGGGGCCTAATGCCATCTGTAATTATTGCGTATATTAGTGATACAGGAATGTATACGGTAGGTATATTAGCAGTATATAGTATACTATAAAATCGAGCGAGTCACAGGTTGATTTTATGCCATTTTGATGGTTACCATTTTCATCAATTTTATCAAAAAGGGATATGGCTTTTAAAAATGAACAATGAAAAATGGATGAGGTTTTATTGATGCTATAATAATGGTAGTAAATGTCAGTGATATCGATGATAGTGAATGCTATCGTTGGGCGGCCACCGGTGTACTGGCTAAAATGTACCTTTTTCAGGCAGAGAGTCTGTATCCAGTCGCCGGATGAGACGTCGAACACAAAAATCGAGTTCTCCGTGTAGACGAGAATGTGCGGAGAGTTGTGCCCTACAGTTTAAAGATGACTTGTCGTACAAGTAATGGCCAGTGATGACCAGCCATGGTCAGTAAAAACAGAACCATGACATATTAGTCACGCATAGTAATGTAGCCTTCACTCAATGTCTACTCGAAAATTCTTTATGTATCTGTAAGAGGATGTATATTAATAAAAAACCGGTGGCGACTAAAATCAATTTGATTTAGATTTACTATCTAATCATACTCCCGGGGTGGGATATGCTAATACACTAATATGTCATGTATCTATAAATGTTATGTACTAGCCAAATCACCAGCGCTTTGCAGCGGTTTAGATTTTTTGCAAGACAATGGTAATTAATATCAATTCATTGATTTTTTGTGGAGAAAAATAATGCAAAACAATAAAATCATTGACAAAAAAATTTTTTATAAACAATTTAACTATTTAAAATTATTCCTTTTAACATAATAAATTATGTACTTAAATTCCTTGGACTCGATGCTTTTTTACTCATAAATACTGAGCTTCCATCGCTTCCATTGTCAAAAAGTTAAAGGGTCAAACGTAAAAGTGCATACACATCATTAACTTTCATTTTATGGTCAATTACTATGAACGGTGAGGTAATAATAAAAGAATGTACTTTATCGTGGATAATGTTTAGTAAAGGGAGACAAATCTATATGACGTGAAAATAATTACATTACATATTTAATCCTCATGAAGAACTTCTGTAACTTGTAACATCCGTGTAAGCTAATGTATTTCTGAATATTATGGTTATAGAGGTCAATCGACAAACCCTATGCAGAGTTTGACAACAAACAGAACAAACAAATCATGACAGATAATGCCAGTGAGCATACGTACGGATGTCAATAGGTGTTGCTGGCCACATGAGTTCTTGGCTCCTTGTGCGTCTCCCTTCACCATCCACGTACACTCCCAACACTGTCAGACACATAGACCCGATCATACAGACATGCGTGTG
>WURV02163231.1:0-15333 GCA_011762755.2 Epimenia babai
CTTACCAAACTAGGTGACCAGTGGCGTGAATAAAGGTCAACTATCTTACCAAACTAGGTGACCAGTGGCGTGAATAAGGGTCAACTATCTTACCAATCTAGGAGACCAGTGGCGTGAATAAAGGTCAACTATCTTACCAAACTCGGTGACCAGTGGCGTGAATAAAGGTCAACTATCTTACCAAACTCGGTGACCAGTGGCGTGAATGAAGATCAACTATCTTACCAAACTCGGTGACCAGTGTCGTGAATAAAGGTCAACTATCTTACCAAACTAGATGACCAGTGTCGTGAATAAAGGTCAATTATCTTACGAAACTAGGTGACCAGTGGCGTGAATGAAGGTCAACTATCTTACCAAACTAGGTGACCAGTGGCGTGAATAAAGGTCAACTATCTTACCAAACTAGGTGACCAGTGGCGTGAATAAAGGTCAACTATCTTACCAAACTCGGGGACAAAGGGCGTGAACGAATGTCAACAATTTCACTTACCTTGATGACCAGCGGTGTGGATGAAGGTCAATTATCGATGCAACTTATTCTTTATTGAAAAACTGAAAGGTTAATACACACGAAAAATCAGTAGTCAAACCACCGAAGTAACTGAGGCGTGCTTCCTAATTGCTATTCAGGGACGATAACTCTGTCCGGATTATACGGCTTTTCATCCTATCACACCTTCGCGAGCGAGGCAAACAATAGAGCTGGAATCGTGCTTCGTTTCACCCTATCGAACAATGGGCCTCTGGAATCGTGCTTCGTTTCATCCAACATAAATCCAGACTGCTTCGTTTCACCCGAAAGTATAACATAAAACAGTATATGAAAAACCACCAAGCCAAACAGTTATTTATAGATTATATACATAAAGAAATTTATTATCGAAGAATACTGTAGTAATCATATTATATATACACATACAAATTATTCGTAAGCTGGTAATTTGAGGTCAAACAGGTAGCCACATGCCTTCATGTGCGATGTTACGAGCGTACAACGAGCAAAGAAAGTGGTTAATGATTGAATCCTGGTTATATCATGCCTTATATACTCAATTACCACACCATCAAACGAAACTATATATATATAATGTGCACGTGTATGCGGTTGATCATAAAGGCAAAATGACTCCAGGACGGATAATCCGTTATTAGGATCGTTTGACAGTAATCAAACAACTGTAGTCATTAATAAATACGCCCACACATTGGACGTAATAAATACCATAAAAATTCCATGTTCGCCTTGAGAGTTTCATATTCTGTTTATTCAGTAACACTATCAGTGTGTATTATAATGTTAAACACTGTCATAATAAACAGTTTAAAAATCCTGTTTATTATGACAGTAAATACTATAGACCTGGTATACTACGGAGTGCCGTGGAATGATCGCTATTTATGACTGTCTCGCCTTAATGTCTAAAACTAAAAGTAAAACATAAAAGTACCTCAATTTAATCGAATCCATTTAATCAATGTACGCAACAAAAAGTACTTAAATAAAGCTAGAACAAGTGGCGTTAGCCGTGTTAGTCTATGTACGTAAAGAACAAGGAAAAAACCGTAGCACCTTATGAGACTGAATACTTCATTCACCTGATGAAGCATTCCTTGTGTCTGCGAAAGCTCGTGTTTCAATAAACTTTTGCTAGTCTCATAATGTGCTACAGTATTTTACTTGTTTTTTATATAAAGCTCAAACGCATGCATGTAGAATAATCGCAGCATCTTCTACAAGTGCTTAATAACCACTCGCTCCGCGACGAGGATCACGACATTTTTATATCACAGAAACTTTACATATCACGAAACGAGGGGGAGGGGGAGGGGGAGAGGGAGAGGGAGAGGGAGAGGGAGAGCGTTTTATTAGGCAATTAGTGCCAAAAAATCATACAAACGTGTGCAATAACTAAGAGAAAATGATAATTGTGGTGAATGATACAATATAAGTCAATACAGTACGTTGTAAAACAAGGTCGTGGTGAAGTTGTCACATCAATCATCAATCAGTCAATTGATCAATCGCCTCAATCAATCAGTCAGACAATCAATCGCTCAATCAGTTATCCCATCGATCGAAAATCAATCAATCATCTAATGTTAGATAACACTTGTTAAACGCTGACAGACCGTTATGTTATGCGTCTTTGCACATTTATAATTCCAGTCCGCTATACAACTATAAAATACCACATTTCGTTGGGGCGTACTGTCATGGTATTGTAGTCGGTAGGATTCACGAGACGCATCAAATAATATGATAAAGATCAATCTACCTATGTAATATGTATGCGGTAATTAAAGCTGGCGAGTTTCTTGAGGTCATGTGTATTCGTCGTTTGAAGTAGGCTGATAAATTTCATCATATTGGGACGTTGTCGATAATATTGTTTAATATATAACTGTCTACTCATTGAATTTGACGGACACACTAGAACCGCATGAAACTCATCTTCTATATCACCTGACATGAAGTCCTCGGTATCATTATATAATCACGTTTTAACGGTTCAACTCGATTCGATGTAATCTCGTTCTAAAAACTGTCGCTAAAAAGCAGAATCTGATGTCTTTTGTTCATCAACTGTTCTGTGTCCGGTGACAGCAACAATGCCAATCACTACATAATTGTTCTCCCATAACTACAAAAAAGGTGGCAGATCGGTGTTGTTTTGAATATACCATTTTTAGCTCACCCGAGCTCTTGCTCGGTGAGGTTTTCTAATCGGAGTTTGTCCGTCGTCCGTCCGTCCGTCAGTCTAGTCTGTATCATGCAAGAACCCCATAAATGTTCAATACAGTAGTAGGATACTCCTTGCTCTATTATAAATCAGTAAAATCCCATGAATAATTCTCGCAGTCAGGAATCTTTATGCGAGAACTGGACACATTGAGTAAGTAACCTCACTTGATACTATTTAGGAATTGTATTTAAATTGTAATAATAACTGAAGTTAGCCAATCGTGTTGATACAGCTACCGAAATTGTATAATTGACTTCATACGTGTATATATCTGCTAATGATGCTGAACAATGATGTTAACTAATTGAATCTCCACTATAAAACGATTTCTGCATGCTATTCGTGATAATGATTTCAATTTTACAACAATTAAAAGGTGTGATATAAACTGTGGTGAGATTTTCATCTAAACTTTTGAATGTGTGATCTGGGAGGACATCATTTTAATACACTAATTCACTGTTAGTTTATTTAATGTCATTTGTTATTTAGTCTATTTTTAGCTCACCTGAGCTTATGTTCGGTGAGCTTTTCTGATCGGAGTTTGTCTATGAGTACTTCTGGGTCTCTTTGGCCTCTTGTCTTGTTTCAGTATCGTAATGGGTATTGCCGGGTCTCTTTGGCCTCTTGTCTTGTTTTAGTCTCGTAATGTGTATTGTCGGGTCTCTTTGGCCTCTTGTCTTGTTTTGGTGTCGTATGGATATTGTCTGGTCCCTTTGGCCTCTTGTTTATATCTTTCAATCTTTTTTATCTCTTTTTATCTCTTGTGTATCTCTTTTTATATCATCTCTTTCACCTTTTTTTCTCTCTTTTTTTCAGGTGAGCGTCTTGAGGCCTCTTGTATAATTCACACACAGTAATTTATTCGGGTATCCGAGGTTCATGTACTGAAATGTATCGTATGGGAAGCCGTATTCGTCTCAACTTTAATGCGAAAAAAATGTAAGTGTAACACCTTTTGATAGACTCTCGCATATATGTGATATGCTTCGTCAGGCTTATGGAACGAAATTTTTTAGATGTAATTTCTTGGTGATGGTGAGGTCTTTGTGGTGTTTTTTGTAAATCTCATTAGTTAGTGTCTCTATTTCTGATAGTGGGGTAGGGGAGAGATGGCGGTTATGGGCCAACGTTCATGAGTCGGCGATACGTTGCTGTAGTTGCCTTTGGCGTTTATAGAGCATGTCTTTGCACGTACAGTGGCATGTCGCCGACAGTTGGACAGGAAGATGAGGTCTGTCCGTACATCAGTTTTTGTACGTGTTTGATCAACGTCCATTTCATGCGGCTAGATACGGTGTTTGCCATGTCAGAAATGTATAGTATGGGGAGCCGTCTTACTTTAACACCATAATGAAACTTCATTCCATTAGCCTGACGAAGCATATTACATAACAAAGCTCGTTTATGAATAAATTCATTAGTCTCAAAAGGTGTTACCCTCACATTTTTTCGTCCTTCACTGAAAACGTCGTCGTTGTTATTACCTACGGCATATAAATAGTTTCCGTGCGATTTTTTTTTTTTGCTTTAAGGACGTTAGATAAAGAACTCATCAAATCTAATTACCGTCGATGTGAACTTGGTACTCTACAGGCGACCTATCTGGTGTTTGATTTGTCAATCGAGTGTGATATCCAGTGAGCATGTGGTTTTTTACGAACACCTTGAACGTTGTTGTTGTTGTCCTCATCCGGATATCTCAAATATGGAAATCGAATGGAAATCGGTAGTTGGTGTAGTGGTAAGGGCATTTGATTTTGAATCCAGTGGTCTCTGGTTCAATTACTGCTCTAACCAGCCGCGTTTTTCAGGCTGAAAATGCCTAAACCCCTGTGCCCACGGGAGTCTGGGTAGCCCTCGCAGTGTTTTTTGTTAGGGCTTTTTCCCACTGACGTTTTCTGTGCTTCAGATGCTCTATGTATGGTGTCTCTGTCGCTTACCTCCCCGCTATGTCATCATCTCATTGTAAATAACCATTGACCTTTCATGGACGTAGCGAACTGTGCGACATATGTAGCTCGTATGTAGACGTTTAGAACTAGTGGAGTGAGTTGAAAAGGGTCAATTGTCGTGTTAACCACATAAATAAGCTAGCTTTGTTTAGGGCCAAGGATGGCGCACGTAACGATCACCTCGGTAATCAGCCTATACACACATACATAGTACATACGTGAAATATAAATGAGATAAAATGCGCGGCGTTTTTCCGATGCACTTAATTCAATATGGCAGCGTCGTATTCTAATAGAAAATGTCTTACAATAATAGATCAGGCCTCCAACAGTTTCTTCCTCCCGACATATTCTGATGCAAAACGATCTAATAAAGCGCCTGTTTGGAGGATTTCACACAAATTTATACTAAAATTATCGCTTCAACTCTCAATGGTTAAACTAAGAACAGTCCTTCGTATTCTTGTATTCACTAACCCTGGCGAATTATATATTATCGTCATCGTCATCGTCATTATTATTATCATCATTATCGTTATCGCTATCGTTATCGCTATCGCTATAATTATCGTTATCATTATCATTACCATTACCATTACCATTGCCATTGCCATTACCATTACCATTATCATTGCCATTGCCATTATCATTATCATTATTATGATTATTAGTATTATTATTATTATTATTCCTGTCGGGGGGGGAATGGCACCGTCTTGACTCTCTTCGTGATTTATTTGGTTACGTCCCCTTGGAGACAGAATGAACGCGGCGACAGACCGATAACAGCCCGATCTCCCCCCTCGATTCCCGCGTGATCGAGTGTCTGCTAGACGTTACGAGTTTAATGGACTCCTTGTTCGACGATGTCTCATTTAGATGTCACCTTTACAGTGTCCGCCACTAATGCGTTCTATATCTCCTCTCGTTAAACGTGTTGATGTGGCCAACACTAAGTTTACGCTCTTTTAATTCGCGCCCACAACCGTGATTTTTACGTAATGCGAGTGATTCAACTCGAGTTCAAGACCCGGTAAATAACAGGTCTCTATACCGGATAATAGGAAACATAAACAATTAGATAAGAGACACGGCACTGTATGTGTCAAAATGCCAAAACCACCTTTAACCTAATCAAAACCGGAATAATAACAAATTAAGCTAAAAGTCGATGTCGCTTTTCTCTTGTGTGCCGATGCGCACTTCTACTGATAAAAACATTAACAGTGATTTGAAGACTATATACAACGATTTCAATCAATTTTGCTATTCATCCATACTAATTTTTGTTTAATTAAGGTAAAATTGGAATAAGTCTGTGCACGACAAAAAACAATTCAGTACTGAAATCCGTCAAAAGGTCTTACCTCGGTCCTTCCGGCGACCAACGAATCGACTCTCGCGCGGATAATGCAATCAAGCGACGTTTATTACGTGTAATACAGGGAGCGATACAGGCCGATATAAACATGTTTTATCTAATGTGGCTGTATCAGCGGTTTGGATGTACAATGGAACTGTCACACTATTGTCTACGTTACTCGAGAATTGATTCGAGATGAAATCATTTCCAGACAGAGGTCACCGACGGATTTGCCCCGCGGACATGTCGAGAATGCCGAAGAAAGAGGGGGCAAGGCGGATGGAGGGGAGGAGAGAGACAACGCACACCGCACACACATTATATATATATATATATATATATACAGAAACACACGCATAAAACATGGATTTCTAATGTGGATGACTCCATGACTCCATCCTGCCCTCGACCTCTGCCCCCCCCCCACTGAGTTTTGCCCACACGTAAACAAAACAGACTTTTCTACGAATACCTTGCTACATGCGTGTACGGCTGTTTTTCCGAAGCCCTTTCATTGGATATTGCTTCATTTATACTATGTCTGCCCCCCGTTTATTGTCGTGCGCATGCGTGAGGAATATCAAACCAAAAGAACGTTCCGACAGCTCTATTCAGTGACCGACGTGATAGTTAATATCACTACGAAAATAGAAATTATTAATCATTCTAGATACAGTAACCCAGGTCATCTGTTGCCTTAATGTAACGCCGTCAACTATTTCAAATTGATGGGATTTATATTGGAGCACCTCTGACGTCACATTCATGCGAATTTTTTACTTCATTAAAATCGAAGTTTCAAATATCGCAGGATAGAATTACCGCGCACACGAATTACTTTTGACTGACGGTAAAGCTTATGTGATGAGATCGATATTTTTTATGTTCGAGATAATCCATGCGTGAAATCGATTGACGAAACACGCGTGACCTTTTTACTCTACGTAGGTAAATACGTGGGTGGGAATTGCTGCAGATCTGACCTTCCGATTATCGGTTAGATCTTTTGGCATCTAAGTTTAGAGTTATTTTGATACATACTCGTGTAAAAGTCTTTGCTTCGCTCTGTTGTAACCGCGTTGCTAATTGTAATTGTGCTGTTTATATAATCGGCTTACCGGAAATCACCGAAGGCTGAGCAAAGCGCTGACCTTCGTCCATACATACGAGTCACTGGTGCGGCTTCTGACCCGTCACTACACAGAGACGTGGCATGTCGACATGTGAGTCCAGAGACATCACACTTCCGCCTGCCGTGAACCGCTGCCGACGCGCTGATGTTTTATGGTATTTTACAGCCGGTATACTAGAGCACTATTTTTTAAACAGTTATATGGAGGATCGTAAATAAGAAAGAATAAAGTTGACAACATACGCCTATCTCAATGCAGACGCTATTAACGAATAACAGAAACGTGCGATTCACGGTTTTAATTGCAGGTGTAATTGACAGATAGATTAATAGAAAGGTTGGTGACACAGGGAGTAAGTTCTTTTAGCGTCGAATGCAGCCTTCTTGCCGCCGGCTCTGTTCCGTGTTCCAGTTTGCAGAATAAATGAATTTGTAATTTATCCACATCCGTTATTTGTTGCATTGTTGGTAAAAATACCTTGACGTCCCAGGTTACCAATCCCAAAACGTAACATAAGTCGCGGCAAACGTAACGTTGGATGTAAGGTTGGATGTAGCGTCAGTCAGACGTAACCTTGGATGTAACGCCAAACGTGACCTTGGATGTGACGTCAGCCGTAAAGTTGGATGTAACGTCAGACGTAAAGTTGGATGTAACGTAAGACGTAACGTTGGATGTAACGTCACCCGTAAAGTTGGATGTAACGTCAGACGTAACGTTGGATGTAACGTCAGACGTAAAGTTGGATGTAACGTAATACGTAACGTTGGATGTAACGTCAGCCGTAAAGTTGGATGTAACGTAAGACGTAACGTTGTATGTAACGTCAGCCGTAAAGTTGGATGTAACGTCAGCCGTAAAGTTGGATGTAACGTCAGACGTAGCGTTGGATGTGACGTAAGACGTAAAGTTGGATGTAACGTCAAACGTAACGTTGGGTGTAACGGCAGTCGTAACGCTAGAAGTCCCCTCAGATGCTACGTCAAAAATATCAACCGGTAACTTCAGCTGCTATATGCTTTACGTCTAAATAGTTAACTGAGGTTACATTTTATCGCATGTGGAATTCTAATCACAGACACGAACGGCGAACTGATAATCGATCAAGTAAACTTTACTACAAAATTAGTGAGACGAATATTTTTAATAATGGAACTGAAATGTCCTCAGTAATTATCAAAAATAGGATGTACGAAGCATAACACGTGACATAAACAAACGGCGTATCGTTAGAACCGTCGGCCGTTTGTAGATGTATTCAAGTGATGCGATGCGGGTACGTGTTTAGCTGTGTTTCCGGGAGACGGAGGTAGATTAGGGCAGCACGACGTGGTTATGCGGAGAGGTGAGAAGGGCGGAGAGGAGACGTATTTGGTCGCGATCGTTCATAAGCGAGCTATTTAAGTGCTACGAACGGCGGGGTCCCACTGTAGAATGCCTCTGAGCCAATCGCATATCTACAGCCCTCTAGAGCAGGGGAACAACCCGCCCTTGGAATGTTGAAGGACGATATACAAGGGTTGAGTTTTCCCGAAGATTATAGTAGTAAAGCACTTTTTTGTTAAAAGTAATAGACACTGATATTAAAGGGAGAATTTAACTTCACAGCAGCCGTCTGCGCCCCCCCCCCCCCCCCACTTACGCGAACGACTGTCTCAAAGTCGCCTATAAAAATCGATATAAGCAAGATGTCAATGAAATACAATACATAAGAAGTCTGTTTCTATCATACATTTCTACTTTACACTCAACCACCGGATGGGCATAATTTTCTGATTTCCTGTGACTAATGCGTTAAAATTAGGAGAAAATTATGGCCATTAGCTAAAATTGTCTCTTAGTTATATCAGCTCTAAACAACGGGAGGAAGCTCTCTTATCTTTCATAACTGCACCTATCATCTCTCTGACATGTTCACACTCACGTGTTCGCTGGCGGTATACAGTAATTTCATGTACAAGACATATGTTTGTTATCAGAACAGACGCCGTTATGCCACGATAACCTGTCTATATAGTGTAAAATATAGCCTGTGTTTTGTTATCGCTGCACTAATTTCTCAATGAAATTTCTATTGCATTGTTTGCTTAATATTTAAAAAAGTTCCTTGTGATCTCGTATTGTGTACCGTGTGTATGTATTTATGTATTTATCGGCTGATTACCGAAGTAATCGATGTGATAGGCCATCCTAGGCCCTTATACAAAAGCTAGCCTATTAATGTGGTTTACACAAAAATCTCATTAGCCTCACTTATATGGGGTGGGGGGAAACACCTGGTGTGAAAACCCCCCCGAGTCTGGGCAAAGAATTGACCTTTTTCCATTCACGCACTGGTTCCAGATGTCTACGTATAAACTACATATGCCGCACACTCCGCTAAGTCCATGATTGGTCCATGTTTATTTACAATGAGATGATGACATAGCGGGGAGATAAGCGACCTAGAGAGCACGTATAGAGCATCTGAAGCACAGCAAACATCCGAGGGAAAAGCCCCGACAGAACCACACTACAAGGACTACCCAGAACCCCATAAGCAATGGGGTTTAACGCGTTTTCAGCCCGAAAAACGATCACTGTAGCAGCTAATTGCACTTTGTTTTATTGGCATTCACAACGATTTCTTGGGCACCTGACATGGCCCACACCGATACATTTGACCGATACATTTGTCTACCACAGGTTGTCTGTCGTTTTACAACGTCTCAAACGTCGATTGTTTTGTCTCTATTCACATCATCGGATAGAACGTATGAAGTCAAAAGTCATACACAGACATGTGTATTTCAAAAACACGAGGTTACACGCAAGAACTCTAGGTTAGACAAAATAACACGAGGTTACACTCTTGAGTGGACACAAGAACAGGGAGTTAACACAGGTTACATACAAGAACACGAGGTGACACGCAGAAACACATAGCATGTCACAAAGCTTTATTCATGTGAAGCCTCGGAAATCTGGTACCGCGTTTCTCCTTTCTCCCCTCCCGTCCATCTTACTGTTCATACCTCCCCAACTATCTCGTTCTCTAATCTTGGCCACACGCGTCGAATCCATTCCAATTACCGAGAATATATCCCTTTACACCCACCGTGATACACTCACAGAGATTTCGATTAAGGTCCTGGTGGCAAAAAATTTGACGCCACTGTCGTGTCAAGGACACGTCAAAATGAGTTTTCTCTTATACCTCATCAATTATTTTAAACATTTCCGCGAATCGTTCGTTCTTTCACTCCGCTCTGTGTTGCGTAACATCCTCCATTTCTTCTAAACTATCCCGCACTTATCAAAATTTCATTATTTCTCACGCAATCTTGAGATATGACAACCTAAATGAACTCTCCATTAATAAATGAACCAAGGACATATAAACACTTTGTTTCTTATGTCGGCTCTCTGCATGCTGCAATCACTCCCTGGATGTTTTGATTACTGTTGAATTGACCCGACAGCAAGAACGCGACACGCTTTATCTTTCGCCTTCTGTATGCGTTGTATGCCATCGATACGCCATAAATAATAATTTGATGTGTGCGCAATAAATTCGTGGCAGGGGTTCTTTTTCTTTTTGGACGCGATAGAGATACAAAAGCATTTCATCGCTGAAACTCGTTTATATGCGAGTGACCCAGCTGCCACGGACGTATATGAATTTCAAACGTCAATTTCTTACGAAACATGGAATTTCTTTCGGTTTTCACCCCTGTTTAGCGAGGTTGTTTCAATTTACATGTATTAATAACAAAAAATGCGGATTGGGCAACGCCATGCCAACGTTAAATGTTCTGAATAAAACACATTGCACGACTCTGCGGACAAATACGTATGACCCAAGTTCAGGCCCGCTGTCTGGCCGTATAATACACGCAGCATTCTTCGAGTATAAGTGCATCAAACGCCGTCTGTGTGGCAGGAGCCAAGTTATGCAAGACCTCTCTCCTCCAAGCGTGGCTTTGTTTCCGATCCATGTACCTCAGCCTTTAATGGCGCTTATATCTCCGTTACCTCGCCATGTCACTATACATGATTATAAGGCATCACAATATCCGCTACCTTTGTGAGGTGAGGCGTCGATAAAGACGGGGAAGTAGTTTAGACCCCAATCAACCACCACGATATCCTGCTACGTTTGTGAGGTGAGGCGTCGGTGACGACAGGGAAGTAGTTTAGACCCCAATCAACCACCACGATATCCTGCTACCTTTCTGAGGTGAAGCGTCGATGACGACAGGGAAGTAGTTTAGACCCTAATCAACCACCACGATATCCTGCTACCTTTCTGAGGTGAGGCGTCGATGACGACAGGGAAGTAGTTTAGACCCCAATCAACCACCACGATATCCTGCTACCTTTGTGAGGTGAGGCGTCGATGACGACAGGGAAGTAGTTTAGATCCCAATCAACCACCACGACATCCTGCTGCCTTTGTGAGGTGAGGCGTCGATGAAGACGAGGAAGTAGTTTAGACCCCAATCAACCACCACGATATCCTGCTATCTTTGTGAGGTGAGGCGTCGATGACGACAGGGGGAAGTAGTTTAGACCCCTTACATACATACAAAATGTAAGTATATCATAGTCGAGTTAGATATTGTTATAGAGTGGATTGCGCATGCGTGTCCTCGCGCGCATGTCTGCTTTATCATGCACCTGGGTCTAGGTAATTTCGTGAGGTACAGATTGTATTAACCTATACTACGCCATAAATCTCGCCCCGTCTTACTTGCAATCACGAACTAAAACATATCAGGACACGGGGATTAAAAAACCATTAGGCATTTCCTGCATCAACCAGCTCGGTCATTTTAAACCTGCACTCACCAAACTGGGTGGCTATAAACCATTCTCCTTATATCGTTTGTCACGAACACGCAATCGCCAGTCCTCCGTCAATCGCCCGTTGAGCACTACCCGCTCGATCAATCGACGAAAGTTAAGTGTTCTCCCCGTAATATGTCGCTTGGCACCAAATGCCATTACGCATTCCCTGTACGCGCCCAGTAAACCGAACAATAATGCAATAATTCGTGACCCGTACCGTCACGAGCTCGCTGACCACGTTCGCTTGATGCACCGGACAACGGTCACCTATCGACCAGTCGTTTTATAACGCCACACTACGTCAAACATTCCGACACTTTATTTGTAACACCAAATACCATTAAATTTCCTGATGTAAGAAGCACGCCATTCTCTCAGTGTTGCTGCGATACTCACCACTTGAAATCCTTATCGCACTCCATTTTACCAACCCAGCCCCAGAGGTTTTTAGTTCTGGATTGCGAGCCCTGGTGTCAAGTGTCATTTTCATCTCGACTAAATAAAACCACCTATCGCGGATGAGTTAGCTGTCAATAATGAATTATTTTTCACATTACGACTAGCATCTCTTAGTGCAGTATTGTTTTCGATAAAATACACTACGCCTCGTATCCTAACGTCTTGTACCGTTGTGTATTCTAAAACGAACAGTACACGTTGTACCGCTCTGTATTCTATCAAGAACCGTACGTCATATGTCATGTATTCGGTGAAACAGTACCTCTGGCATCGTATTGTTTTCTGGAAAAACAGTACTTTTGAAAATTTGATACCCGAAACCACCACATCTGTCACTAAGAGGTCTTGGGTTTAAACTTCACGGATAGATTTACACGTGCCTATATATGTGTGTGTGCGTGTCGTGTGTGCGTGCCTGCGTGCGTCATTGACTGATCGATTGCGAGTATGTATAAGCAAGGGTTTTGTGCCCTCGCATACTGAATATGATATACCGAACGTGGTGTGGATTTTTATCAGGAAATGCTATTATAAATGATTAGGGACCTATCAATTTCAGTTCGATAAAAAATTCAAGAAATACGCTCAGCTGCCCGAGTAAACACGACGTTATTGTAGACAGTTTAGTGCCATATCTCCCTGACGCAAGAGAACGAAATTTAATTAATTAATTTATATATATATATATATATGTGTGTGTGTGTGTGTGTGTGTGTGTATGTGTGTGTGTGTGTTTGTGTCCGTGCGTGCGTGGTGTGCGTGTGTGTTATTGCTACATATAGTATAATGCATGATGCAGTCCATATGGTTGCCATGTGGTTATCCGCTCTTTGTTTCTTTATTCACGAGCAAACGAAGCGGTTAGTAAGACAACGTCCTGATCTAAGTCTTGTACCTCTCGCCAAAGGCGAAGCAAATCGAACCTTTCGCTGCACCCGAAGTAAAAATTCGATTAGATTTTTTGCAGAGCGACGGTATACAGGTGTAATATTATAAACACAGCTGGCTTTCGGTGAGTAACAACGCAGCAGGACGCCAGACTAAGTGGTAACTACTTTTCTAACCATTTTGATTACTCCCCAGTCAGAAAGGTTATTATGATATGTAAACATTCATCTGTTGCATCCATCATCCGGAATAACTGGCTGCTTCAGAATCGACCTACATCGTTGTGGTCGGCGAGGCTCCTGTCTACGTTCTGCAACAGAACAGGCCGACCTCCTGTGATAATCTCTCAACCACATCATCGTGGGCGACGGAATTTCGACGTTTTATAACAGGGTCACCTCGCGCGATAACCTGACCCCCGCCACATGGGGGTCGATCATGTTGTTTGTTTCTACAGACCAACCCCATGATAACCTCTCGGTCTACAACATCGTGGTTGACGAAGTTTGTCTGTTTTACAGGCCGACTGGGTGTATCTGTATAAGAACAGACCGACTGGGTGTATCTGTATTAGAACAGACCGACTCACCATGTAACATCGTGGTCAACCAGGTTTATCCGTTTTAGAACAAGCTAATTCCCCTTAAATTTTACGCACTGTTGTTACTTTCAAATACCCGTAGAAAAGTCAGTCGTCCTGTTCTACAGTGAGGAAAATTGATTTCGACTTATCGCGTCCTCAAGTCAGTATCTGTTCGATTTTCACATACAACCACTGCGTTGCCATTGGTGTGCGTCCTATTAGTCTATTTGCCCTCCTATTTGTTCGTAAGTACACGACATTCAATAATGCGAAGTTTCCCAAACATATGTGTATCCTCGAAATTACGAAGAATGTATAAACAAAATCTTATGGTTCTCCATTTACCATGTCTCACAGCCACTCACCCAGCGGAGTCATAAGATTTATTTGTCGGTTATCTAATAGTTACAGCCGTCCAAAAATACTTTGGCATTTCTCCCTCTGGTTCTGGCCCTCTTCTTATATATCGTGCCCAAATTTATCCCCATTTATTACTGTCTTGTATTATTACGGCAACTATTTGTTTAGATGTACAATTTTTATCAATATTGTATTAAATATTTCCAATGTTTTGATTACTGTACATGTGCCGATCACGTGCATAATTGTATAAATAATTGTATGAGTTTCATTGACGATAAGTGTGTTTGTCAGCCTGGCTAATAGGTACTCTTTAATCTCCACGATTTCATCTCGTTCGCTACTTGTTGTATTTATTGATGTAAAGTGGCTTTGGCAGCTATACTAATAAGAAGACTAATCAAATGCATTTCTTTGCGAATAACATCTGATGTTGCGTAACTTGTTGTGATTCCATTTCACAACAAGGTCTGACGTTGCATTCATTGTCGCTATTTTATTTCACAACAACATCTGACGTGTTAATTTGTTATTTTCTTTCGCAGGGTCCAACGTTGTGTTACTTACGGTGTTGATTAGTTTTGTTTGTATTGTAATTGCAGTACATTAGCGACATTCCGTGAACATCGTTACGGATCAGGAAGTTATTGACTGTGAAAACCCAATCACAGAACAAAATATTTTGCTGATGGTGTCTGGACAAATGAATTTCTTGCAAGCAATCCACCTTTCAAACACGCTTGCAATATATGCGGCCCATATTGCGACCAATAATCACACACAAACACACACATACAAACACACACACAGATACACACACGCAAACACACATACAAACACACACACAGATACACACACGCAAACACACATACAAACACACACACAGATACACACACGCAAACACACATACAAACACACACACAGATACACACACGCAAACACACATACAAACACACACACAGATACACACACGCAAACACACATACAAACACACACACAGATACACACACGCAAA